>AYEL01017652.1:0-29110 GCA_000484575.1 Olivierus martensii
AAATTTTGAAAGAAGATACTTTTCAAAAGTTTTTTATTTAATAATAAATAAATTAAATTAAAAAAAAACTGAAGTTTTCCTAATACAAATATTTTTAAATATTTGAAATAAAATGAAAAATAAATAGAAGTCTATGATTATATATTGCTGACACGGCAACCACTTCTAACACATGACAAAGAAGTGGTCAATAAACAACCATCCCTTGTAGACACAATGGAGTCTTCCGCCTATGGTACGCCCAACGAAAGTGCTTTTCCCCTCCCTTCCGGTCGGAGTGAAAGGGTTAAGGAACAGATGTCCCAGCAGAGGTGTGAAGGCAGAAAGGCGCCTTTCCAAACATTGTCTGGAGCGTACCATTTTCACCTGTCTTCTCACTAAGATCTACCTAACCCTTCAAACACAACCAAGAGGCTGTCTAGCCATGAACAATTGTCTGGTTCCCATTCCACCTTGTAAAAAAATCCCTTCCTATGATATTCAGACAGTAGCCTACTCTTTTGTCAATGGGATTTATAATTTTGCTTCGGGCGAAATAATTCCAAAAGGATAGTATAGACCTCTATCAAATACAAAGAATTTTATTTATTCTTCGAGATAGACCTATGCAAGTTATTATAACTGCTATGTTTACAATCGTTTCATAAGCTGTATTTTTTAAGGATCAAATAATATCGATTTCCAGATTGTCTCGTTTGTAATCGTGAAAGATATTTTGATGAACTGACCAATCAAACGCGTAAATTGACAGCCTAATTATCTACATCACCTGCCTAGTTGTAATTATAAGAACTATCAGCTTTTCTAACTAAGCAGGTGATGATTTTGTATATATTGTGTCTATGTTGTTATAAAATTGTAGTTTGTGAGGATTATTGACTTTATATATGAAGATTTATGGCAGTTCAAATTTAGTGTTTAAATTACTTATTGTATTTACTTTTTGAAATTATAGAAAGTTTTTGAAAACTTCATTTTATACTTTTATGTGATTTTGTTATACGAAAATTCTTCATTTCCATATGGAATCCTATTATTTTAAATTTTAACTTTACTTTTAAAATATTTAATACGATATCATCATGGCAGGTGAGAAATTCAATATAAATAAAAATTTAACCAAACCAAATACATTAAAATAAATTCTAACAATTGATTAAAATTAACAATGAGAAAAACGTTTGGATCTTAACAAATAAACCGATCAATGGAACTAATTATTTTACTATACAATTCTAAATCGGTGACGAACTAGATATAAATGTAAATGTTCCATCAAAACAATTACAAATCAATGTTGACACACCACTGAAAGAGAAAGAAAACAAAAGAAAAAAATCGGTAAATAAAGTTTTTCCATTGTTTAGAAATGCATGGTTATCGAATTAATGTATTTCTAGACTGGATAATCTTAGTTTATCTTTATAGAATATAAATAAATCTAAACATCAAATTATTGAAATATAGTGAAACAAGAACAAGTCCAACTGACCTAACTTTCAAAATAGATACAAGGTATCGAAAGCGTACAGGCGTTTCAGGAAAGGGAAAATCAACCATCTCGCAAACTAACGAGAAGCCAGTAATCGTAGCAGGAAACTTCCGGCAACAATTCCCCAGAATTGGGCCTCTTCTAATTGCCAAAATGTCTTCCCGCCACAATCAACATTTTACGTCACCGCTTCCTGAATTGCATGCAATATAAGTGATATCCTTTGGCGATATTGGACCTTCGCATACTGATAATGAATAATAGGCCTTGATTTGAACAAATTATTTTTTATAAGATATGCACATAATTATATTATAATGTTCGAATTTAAATTATAATTTCGATTTAAATATAAACGTTGTTTTTAGATATAAAAACTCTATAAGAAGCGAATAAATATTAAATAGGCCCAGTAAATGTAATCTGATAAAAAAAAAGTAGGGCAATGGTAGTTAAATACATTGTACATGCCATTTGTGACACAATAGGACAGTTAAAATGACAAAACTCTTGGAATATTAAAAAAACTGAAAATCGAATGATGATAATCTGCTTTATATTTATGTAAATAAATATATATAAATAATTTATTATATAGTGCATAAAATTGCATTCCTTTCAAATGCAGATTTATTAAAACTTATTAAATACATTAAATCATTTAATTATAATTCTGTATTTTTATAAATATTTGTATTTTATAAGTGCTTATAATAATGCGTATTTTGTTCTTTAAAGAAATTAGAAATAATTGAGCCTTATGATTGAAATAGGTTTAATTTTTCTATAGACCTATAAAATTATCAGTTAATTTATAAACTAATTTATTCAGTTTCCAATGACAGTTAAAAAATATTTTTATAGTGTTTATTCAATCGTAAAATTCTTTAATGTTATATTGCATAATATAATCTACGCCTACGCCCACATTTATAAATCAATGATCGTTTTTCTATTATTATTTTTTAAAATTAAATTTAATAATTAAAAAAATTAATGATTTTAGAGTTTTAGATAATGAAAAATTAAAATTTTTCCATCAGTGTATAGTTACTATAAATTCTCTCCCTTTATGTAGGCCTATTCAAACTACATAAGTTTTATTACTTTAATTTATATTGATATTGTGAGCATAAAGGCTTTACAACAAAATACTGCAAAATATACTGTATTTATATTCTGACGAATAAGGAAAATTATTTCTCTTTTTGAATAAACTAGATTACGGGCATAATATATAATATAATGAATTGTTTAAAATGTACGAATATATTATATGCTTATAGTATTAAAAATAAATATGGTAATACTTTTAAAATAAATTTTTTTTTTATTTCAATAAATTTCAAGCAACATTTGAATTTTTTCATTAGAGTACAAATGACTCAAAATTCAACATTATTCTATTCAATAAATTCTAAAATTATTTGATAAATTTGGTAAGTAAAATCAACAATGATAGGTTGAATTGCTATATAATGCTAAATTTATATAATCATCTGATCTTTTTTCAGTACAAAATATCTGCAAAAATCAGATGTTGTCATAATTAAGAACACAAAGCGTATTATATCTGTCTACTACCAAATATTATCAAATAACAACTTACCTAAATACAGGCACAATATTGAGTTAATAAATATTATGGAAAAATATAATAGTTTATAAATTAGTCACAACGATTGAAACAATTTTCGAACTGTTTCTCTTCCCGTATACAAAAATATAAAGGATTTCGCTGTTTTTATATATTACATTACACTCATGGCCGATTTATAAAAACAGTCGACAATCTATAAAATATTTGCTAAATTTTTTGAATAAATGACTTATATATGGGCGGGAAAATGCACGAATTCATCAGTTTACTTGTAATGTAGACAGAATTATATATAAAAAAGGGAAAGGTTGGGTGGAATAGTTGAAGGACCTGTACAAAGAAACGAAACAGGTTTTTACATAAGCTGAAGAAACAGGTATGAACGCTCAGTAGTCAGCAACACCTTTTTTTTCATAATTTTAAAATATTGGTTTTGAACTTCAAAATTTTCAATAGAAAAATGTTAATTAATTATATGAATTTTTAATAATAAATTAAAATTTTGAAAATCCAATAATTAAAAAAAATTATATATTTTTTATTAAAACAATATTTATCAATTTTATTTAAAAATATAATTTATGATCTTAAAAGTCTAGTTAATTCTAAGCTTCTACTATAAGTTTCATAATATAATTCTGAGATTGAAAAACATAAAAAATGAATAGTTAATAAAGTATAGGTACAACTTAAATTACTACAACATATAAAAAGACAATACATGAATACCCCTGTAGATATAGTTGTGCTAACCAGTTTTTCTAGTTAAGTTAACCAGACCTGTTTCGGATATTTTTCATGGTTATACGTCTGAAGGTCTAAGAAAAATTATATTGATATCCCTGAATATACTGTAAATGTTAAAAACTATAAGTTTAGAATATACTGTATTGCGTAAACACAATTTGTAACAGAACTGTAGTCTTAGCAATATCATAGTTAGACAGTTAAACATTGCAATTTTTTTAATCTTTAAATCATTTTTTAATGGTTTTTTTTTTAACCACTAAAACGATTTTATGACAAATTCTGCCAAATTGTATTAATTTTAAATTTTATTAGTTTCCAGTTTTTCAATTTTTCTTTTATTTTTTCAAATTGTTACAATACTGTAATTTTAATAGACAAGACCATATAAATTTTATTTATTTTTTCTTCCTAAAATGATTATAAGATTAAGATAAGATAAATATAAATTTATCTGATGTTTTATCAATAATATCTTGTTTAATTAGTAAGATATTGTCTCAGTAATTATTTCTAAATCTTTAAATTATTTAAACAAATTCTTAAATTCAATTAATGCAATTATTTATAAATTCATTGTCGAATTTCAAAACTTATAGACCTATATTCAATTAATTAGAATTACGTTCTTATAAATTACTTAAATTCCAAAAATAGATATATTTTCGAACCGACCCAATTTAGAAAAGATCAAATTAATTTTTCTTTTATAATTTAGATAAAATTACCAAGTATATTTTCTATTTTTAATCAATTGAATTTACAGGTTTATAAATAATCGTTGTATTATTTCTATAGAACCTAGAATTTATAAACTGTACTTCATAAAAATTCGAAAAGATTTGATATAGCATGATAAATCATAGATTTCTATATATTACTAGGTAAAATTTTATCATTTGGTTTTTAAGATTAATAAGAACTATTAATCAGTAATCAGAAATTAAAATTTTAATTGAAAATATTGTACTTTAATAATATAATAAACTATTTTAAATGAAGTATTTTTAATAATAGCACCAAAACGAATAATCATCTAAATAGATAATTATCATCCTATTTTTATGAAAAAAATCTTCAAAATATTCTCTGTAAAATCTAAATAGAGGAAAATGACTAATAACCATTATACAACTCTCAAATAATTTTAAATAATTCTTATATAAAGTTATTCTATATAAATTGTTATCTGAATTCCTTTTGATTTCCCACTTTTTAAACATGTTTTGTATTGTAATTTTATCTGACACTACAAGATAAAGCAAAAAGTAACAGTTTTCTAGTTTCAAATATACAATATATTAATTCAGTTTCTATATATGTCCATATAATTACCCAAAAAATGATATTGTTAATTCCTATATCTCAAATATTCTAGAATAAATTCCCTAATATATATTACGGTTAATATATGAAATTTGTCATATACATATGATATAGTTTAGATTAAAAAATCGTATTTAAATTTAAATCAGATTATTTGCTCTCGCTACATTTAATATAAAAGAGAGGTCTGAATCTATGCCAAATAAGTTCGAATCTCATTTATTAAGAAAAAGATTTGCCTAACTTTCATTTTCTTGATTATATTTAATCTATTTTCAATAACTCAAAAGTTTATTCTATAAAGCATAAACCTATGCTGACTACATGAACATAAAAATCCATGAGGTGAACATAAAAGCTTATTCTATCTTTCTGCATTACAAAAAGATAGAATAATAAAATATTTCCTGTGTCTTTAGTATGGCCGATGTTTTCGTAATGATAACACTTTCTCGACCTAAAATTTTATTTTTTTCTTCAATTTTAATTTAAATAATGCATAGAAAATACAGTATTTATATCATTCTGAAATAAAGTGAGAATATCTTTTATTTCAATTTTATTTTTCTCAATTATTCCAATAAATATATTATATTTACTATATATTTTACTTGAGTCGCTATTTAAAAACCTGCCGTTTACTATTGAATAATTTTTTTTTTTACTATTTCTACATTCTAATTTCGTTTCGGCATATGTTTTTACGCTTCTCAAATTTTCTAAAGGCATTAAATATAATAAAAATAAAATATAACATTTTTTATTTTTATAATTCAAATAATTGATGAAACTTTACACCAATTATTTATTAAAAAAATTCCTAATAATTTTTTTATAGTTTTTATGCAAGATAATTCTTCAATATTAGATAATTTGATGTTTAAATTTTATTATTATTAAAAGCTAAAATGATGTTTTTTTAAAGAATGACATAAATTATATCAGAGATTTGTTATTTTTGAAGACTGAACAAATGATTTCAATATTAATTTAAACAAGATCTATATTAATAATATGTTTTAGTTGACTCGAATGTTATGTTATATTTCAGTTTCAAAATTCTTTAATATTTAATTTAAAAGTAGACTAAATATTTTTAAATTGCAAAATAATAATAATAATAATAATAATAATAATAATAATAGGAAAATAAAAATATTTAATTGAAAATAAAATTTGCGTTTTCCTATAAAAAAAATCGTTCTATTCAACTTAATAATAGAGATTACTTCAATAGCGATTACTGAAAATTATTGTTGCTATGTTTACCATTCAGAAAAATTATAGAAACAAAAATTAAGTTAAATAAAAATTATACTTCTTAACTAGTAGTTGTAAACAGTATTTATTGGATACAAAATTCGGTATTTTAAAATATTAAAAGAAAAAAGAATAGCTAATCAACTAATTCTATTTTTTTCACTATTAGTTTAAGAAAAACAATTTTTATTCAAATAATTTTCATTCTTAGTTTGTGAAAAAGGAATTCTATGACTCAAAAATAAAATCCGTTACATAAATATACATTTGACTATTTATACGATTTTTTTAAAATTATTTCTACTTTAATTAATGTCCATCGGGGATTTATTCTTATTAATAAAGAAACTAATAGTCTTTCATAAAAACGAAACGTTATTTTTCCCTACATAGATTATTTTATTTGAAAATAACTGTGTCTATAATTAATGTTTATTAAGAATCATTCCAATGATAAAAGAGAAGATAAAATTTGACAAGTTGCAATAAGTTTTAAAGCTATTGTAATTGCAAAGAAGAAAGCTTCATGTTTTCAGAAACAAAACAATATAACTTAGTATATAGCCTATAGCCAAGTTTAGATTTGTTTTTACAAATATATTCTAAACAAAGATGATCAAAAAAATATATATATTTTAAAATCTTCAATGTATATTTTAAAAATCTTCTTTATGTAAAGTATATATTTTTGCACCGATTAATATGTACACTGAAAATTCTATCCGTTCAAATCACATTAAACAAATACGAAATTATTCATATTTCAAAAAATTCTCGTTTTAGCATGTTTTAGTCATAAAAAATAGAAAAATTAATTATAAATTTAAAATTATAAAGCTATTGAATATACTTTTATTACTTAACAATCTCAATGATCCCAATTTTATTTTTTGTATTTTAGAATACATAAATTTTGTATTTCTAAAACTTATTTTATGAATTACAAAGCCTAATTTAAATTTAATCACGTAATAAACAAAATTAAACAATGGAACTCATGATAAAATTTTCAAGTACAGACTTGATATTATATGATATTTTCTTCCTTTGTAAAATTTTGCATTTATTTTATACATTAAGTATTGTTTTAAAAATAAGTATATTATTATAGGCTATTTAAATATTACTGAAAGTGTAGGTAAAATCAAAAATCACCCAAACACTTACTTGTTCCATTTGCATTCCGAGACAGTATACGATTACCCATGCATCCAGCTGGGCCTGGTGGAGGTGGAGGACCACCATGTCCTGGTCCAGGACCAGGACCTGGACCTGGACCAGAAACTGATGCAGCGGCTTCTGAAGTCACAGGTACAAGGCAGTGGTTCAAATATTCTCGGACTTGCTGCTCCATGGAAGGTGCACAATAATAAGTAGATTTGATACAGTTCGGAAGCCAAAGTCAGGCACTTGAGCAACAATACAAGCACAACTCAAACAGACTTTTTCTGGAAGGTCTGTACACAATTTTAGTTTGTTTTTGTCCTATCAATCTGTTGGTTGCAGTGATCCGGTGATTGGTTTCAAATACATCTATTTCTGTGAGTGGCACTGACCACGCACACTTTCAAATCTTCACTCTTCAACGAAGTTGGAGTAACGTTATTAAAAATACAGCTTTCTTCTTTTTAGAAGTCCGGATCTTTGCAAAAATAGAAGTTTTTTATTTGAGGCATCACAGCATCACAGACTAGAAGACTGATGCTGCGCAGATCCTCTGCGCTGACATCTGATCCTAAATAGGCACCATACCCACCAAAACAATATCACAGGTAGTGGGAAGGGCAATCACGGACTAAATGACCATCAACTAAATATTGACTGTATTTTGTAGAACCATCCATTCTTATATGGTGGGTATGGCTGCATTATCAGCAGAAAGAGCCAATGGCATAAATCACAGTCACGACCCATAAGGAATCAGGTTGATTAGAAGATAAGCCCATTTCAGCTGAAGAAATTAACAAGTCTACTGTAAGCTGAATCTGTAGTAATGTCTGATGATCTTTTGTTCTTTAAGAGATGGCCTGCTGGCTACTCTTGGAATGATGACATACTGCTACAAATATTCGGATACATGCCCCAGACGATGGTGTGGTGGTCTGATGAATGTACCAGTTTGCCTTAAAAAAGATATTATTCCTTACCAATAAACATATAAGTGTGTCTAGTTATGCACTACTATTTTTAAAAATGAAATTATATTAAAGTAATTAAACAGAATTTCTTTCGTAAACTATGTATATTTTTATAGTTAAAACATTAAAATATTAATTAGATATTTCATGTATGCTATAAGACCTTTGTAGAATAGACTGAATGGAATTTGACACACTTTAATTTAATGAAGTAAAAGCTATAAGAAAAATACCAATAAGTTCTATAGATAAAAAGAGAAATGAACTTACATGTCTTGTTTAGGTAAAGAACCTAAATTAAAAAACAAAAACATTCGTTTTGAATCAATTGAACTAAAATAGAAATTACTTCGGATTAACATAAAAAATATTTGATTTCATGAAATTTCAAGACAAGTAAGTTCATTCTGAATTAATTACCTTCCAAGTAAAATTATACTTTGGATTAGAAAAATATATTTGCAGAAATGTTAAAGTTAAAACTAAGAAATCACCAACTAATTAAATATTTTAATAATCAAGTACAACTTCAAAATGTTTTCTTAAAAAGTTTTAAAGAAAGTTTACTAGTTGCTATCATACTAAGCTATATTTCATTTTTGAATAATTGCAATTAATATTTATTAAATATAAACTTATTGTTTTTCTTATAATAAATATTTCATTTGATGTTTGCTTTTAAATATTTAACTTATTTCTAATTCGATCTTCATAATATAAAATTATGCAAATTGCATACATTTCCTTACAGTTAACGATATATAAGCCTACAATTACTTTTATTGATAAAAGATAATATATCTTGATCATTTGATATCATCTATCTAATAAAACAGAAAATATAATTTAGTAAAATATTCTTCTTTTAATAAATTAATATTTATGAAGTAATGTAACACAAATGTACTTTAAATGCCAAAGAAACCAAATGATTTGAATTAATTAAATATAAACTAAAATATAAATATGAATTTTATGATATAGAAGCAATCTTCTGAGCAATTAACAATTATTTAGATCTGATTAACTATATTTATGTAGAATAAATATATATATGTCTAATAGGATGAATTACATATTAATACAATGTTAATCCAATCTAAAATATATCTTATTATCTTAATTAAACTGTAATTACAGCATAAATATAAACTATATTTACCATTATTTATAAAAAAAAAAATATTAAAAATATCAATGCTTCTTTTTATATCAAAAAATAAGCAATGCTGTAAAATTTTTCTATTTTCATAAATAACTACAATTAACATTTTATTTCTTTTCTTTGTTTGCTTAGTTGAATTTAATAAATTCTTAAGTGAAAAGAAAATATATTAAAAATATGAACTAATAACGTACCAAATTCATCAAATATTAAAAATTTTAATAAAAAATTTAAATTCTATATTAAATGAATTTTTTCTGTACTAGGTTTGGTTTATTATTTTAAATTTATCCCTAATTTGAACTATTGTATATTTAATTTATTCATATTTATTTGGTAGATAGTATATATAATTATTATTAATTATTTTCTAATGTTAAGGATGAAAATGTCTGAGCTGAAGTGGAGTAATTCCACGATTATAAACCAAATTCAAATTTATAATTAAAAATAAAATCTTAGTAAAAATATAAAATTATTAATCCCAAAATTCACTTTCATTTTGGCCAAAAATTCTCAAAATATTTAAATATATAAATAAATAACTTTGATTGTTATCATTAAATTATTTATTCTCATTATTACTATGAACTCTTTAGTTAATAATTATAGTATTTGAATAGGAATAACTATATGATTAACTTAGTTTAGTAAAATAATTGATGCAAATTTTAACATATTAACTTGTAAAATATATGATTTGGAATACAGCTTTTTAATTTTATATTTTAACCTATAATTAAAAATGCTTAATTATATGAAAAATTTAATTTAAAGTCAATTCTTTATAATTTTTTATATTTGCATATATTAATAATTTTTGCAAAGCAATTACAGTATTAAACTATTGAAAAAAATAATATAAATAATTCAATTTCAAATTTGCATGTATTTTGCTAAATATTGTCTAATTTTGTTGTTTAGAGCAAGTTATTTAATTTTATATTGGAATAATCCATTTTAAATTTGAGAAAAAATTAAATCCCAACCAATAAAAAATTAAAAATATAATTGATGTTTTAGCATTATTTAAAAAATTTTTGTGAACCAAATTCAGTGATTTATCTATTTTTACCTTCAGCTAATAACTGTACATATTCATTAATTCAATTAAAACAAATATAAAATTATATAGATATATTAAAGATACAAGTAAGTAAATATTTATTTTGCTTTAAAACAAATAGACCTATTGTGCACATGGGAGTATGATAATATTTTCCTATTATACTATATAAAGATTTCACTTTCTACAGAATATTATATATAAATTTGTGCTAAAGAATTGTTTCATATCCCTAGCTGTTTAATTGTTTCGAAGTCTATAAACCTTCAGATTGTTATTCATATACCCTCATTTTTTTAGGTCTGTTCAGAACTGTAATAATTAGATTTAGATTTAAATTATAACATTTTACAAATTCATAAAAGAATATTTAAGTTTAATAAAATTTGTAGATTTTAATATAACTAAAAAACAAAAATCCGTTTAAAGCACGTAAAAATTCTATTCATCCGTTAAAATGTAGTTAATCATTAGAAAATAAATAGACTGATTTAAAAAATATTAATAGTGGAATGATGCAAACAATGTTATTCCAAGAGAGAAGGATGAGAAAAATATCACTTCTTTATCGACATATTATCCTATGAAACTTTTGAAATATATTTGTTTTAGTTGTGTTTTCATTGCAAACAACTTATAAGTATTGTATAAAATTCATATAATTATTTATTAAGACTTAATTAGGACCAATTTCAAGAATAGGTCAACGACTCGATCCATTATAATATTGTAAAGAAATAAAAATATCACAACAAAGTTATCACCGGTTGTCATGGTTGCTATGGTGATCATTTTTCTATAACTCCAAACATGTTCTATAATAAGACTTTATAAATTGATTTGTGTAATGAGTATAATGATTTTCCTCCTTTGAATTAACTCAAAAAAATTTTTCTGGAAAGGCTGGCAACTAATTCCGGAATGGAATCTTTCCTATTCGGATCTAATTAAACATTTTCACACAATATGCAAAGAGTTTAATTCGTCAGAGAAGATGAAAAATAAGCGAGAGCTGATATATAATTTAAATAAAAATTCAAAGACGAAGATTAGTAAGGAAAAAAATTTCAAGAAAGACTTTTGTAGGTTATTTATCTAAACTATAGCGTTGTTTATATTGGTTTCGAAATTGTAAATAAAAAAATGATCGAAGATAATATAAGTAGGTCAATGATATTAAGAATAAATTTCTTAAAATACGAATAAATTCGAAAATTATTCAGTGAAACGTATCCATCGAAAATTATCAAAAACCATTTAATGCGAAACATGAATTAAAAAATAAAAAAAACACATGTTTTCTATTGCCTGATGATATATCGAGATATGGGAAATAAAGCAGAAAAGGATGAGCATCATGAGAAAAAGTTCTAATGGACAAGTAAAAGTGTTGGAGAAGCGATCTGCTATTGACGCAGGAACTTACGCTTTCATCGGTCGCACGCTTTACTCTTCGATGGCCAGCACGACCTGCTTGAGCAGCACACAAAACACCCAGCACATAACACCACAACAGCTCGACATATTGCACCACTCTAACTAATACTATTCAGTGATAACTAAGGCAAAGTAACGTACTAGTTGTCCTCCGAACGATGATGGGTCCACACCTGTCTCCCGTATCGCTGGCGCCGCTGGCTGACTCAGCAACATCTCCCGACTGACTGACTGAAGGACTGATAGCCGCTCACTACATACTGTGCATACAGCACATCAGCACCGCACACCGACATGCACGGCGGGAAGGAACATCTCTCGCTTCTGCAACTAGAGGGCGCAGTCTACACGCGTTCGGTTTCCTAACCCAGTCTCTCGACATGTTTCGTTTTTGCCCTTTTTCCCTGACATGAAAAACATGCAATTCTTTTCAGACAAGATTTTTTCGTAGACTTACCGTATATGTTGCTATCTAGATCGATCAACCGAATGATGCTTCGTAGTATCAACCGTTCTCTCTGATAGTGTTGGAGCTTCTCTTCGATTTAACCCGTCCCCAGAATACGGCAAGGGTGGGGAAAGTGAGTGTTATCTTGCCGCTATCCGTATATGGGGGAAAGAGACGTCACGTCACTGGGTATATCTCGGTTCTGATTGGTTGCCTCACCCCACGTGTTGGGTGTTACTCCTAGGTAGAGTGGCTAATGACGTAGCTCACCCGAAGGGCGGGGGCAAGAACTAGCTCGTGCATCGCCACCCAAGCAACTAGAGTAATGTGTTGGATGCGGATGGATCCTTCGGGAAACAGGGAACCAATCGTAGCTCCCAAACGGAGATAGACAGAGCGGTAAAAAAGCAACCCCGGGTTAGGGATGGAATGTTTTTTTTCCCTCTTGGTGAGTTGTAAAAAATATATTTCATTGATGTCTATTGACTGACAACAATGAAACCTGTTCAGGAAAAAATCACAATAGACGTTTACACTGCACTTTTTAGGACATTAAAAAAATTGCCCTTTTCATACTTGATTTGCTCTATTATTATAGAGCAACAATTATTTTATCGAGAGCTATTATCCTATTATTTTTTATATTTTTTAAATCTAATAATGTGCTTAAATAAAGATAGGAACCAAATTAAGATAGCCCCTTTAATTTTTGGTCATAATAATTGTCAAAATTTTATCTAACTATAAAATAAATTTATAATCTGTCAATATTGTATATCGAAAATTAGATCAACAATGTATAAATTCAAACACTTTGCAGCGGTATAATGACAAAACTTACTGATAATAAAAACCTATCACATATATAATCTATTAATCAATCAGAAATTTTATTATTGTCGTTTTTAAACGATTTAGAGTAATAAAGATTAATGCAGTTGTCATCATCTTTACTATGAAGCAAGCATCAATAGCGTTGATTTTCGAAAATTTAAATGTTACTAAAAATTTAGATTCAATATAGTATTTAATTATTTAACATAGTCACAAATATAATTTTAAAAAATTATATTGAAAAACATATTTAATTAAAAAAATGAAGTACTCTATAGATCTACTGAGATATGTTCCAGATGTAATTTCAATAAAGTAACTAAGATAGCGCATAAATAAATGCTTATTTTATTTAATCAAGAAAGTATATTTATAATTTAAACATTATTAGAATTTGAAAAATTTTATTTTATATTGTTGTTTTTCTTATATTCTTGCATTGTAAGTTTAATTAGGCTTTATGTTGCATTCAACTTTCTAATGAACTATGGAACATTAAAAACAATAAATTAGATTTTGCATATAGATTTTATTAATATAATTATAGCAATTTATATAAAATTAGTATATACACAATTATTAAGCTTGAATTTCATTTCATATCAGAATAGATCTTTAGGCCTATTCAATTTCCATAGCAATAATATTCTTTATAAATTATGTAAAAAATATCTATGTGCTGTATTCTTTATGAATATCATGTTTATAAAAATTTATGAATAATAATATGAACTATAAAGCTATATAATTTTAAATTATGTAAGTAACGAAAAACAAAAGTAACTTGACTTGTTTAAATTAATTTCTATGATTAAATTACATAGGCCTTTGAAATTTTGCACATATTTTTGTTTTTTTAATACTTTTGTTTGAATAAATCTTATAATTATATAAATTTATGCTAAATTACTAAAAAAATAATTAATAGAATTTAAATCTCTCCTATGTATAGAACTTTCTTAACATAATAGATAGTTTATATATTTTTCATAAATATTAAATGATTATTAATTTTATTCATTAATATTAGATTAATATCTATCCTAAAGATTAACATTTTTTAAAGAATAAGTTTAATTTTAATGAATAATAAATTGATAAAAATAAAATTTTAATACAGTCTCTAAAAACTAATTTTATTATTATTTATTCATTTTATTTTAAATAAATGCTTTCAGATGAAACAGTAAATTTGAAAAACAGGATTTTAAACTACTTCCAACTTGAATTATATCACAAATATAAATCTGATGTAACATTTCAATGTAAATTTCTAATCAATTTAATAGGCTTTGAATATAATATATTTAATTAAATAAGGTTTTCATATATTTTAAGAAAAATGCAAAGGCCTATAGGTACATACCTATTATAAGTTTTAAAATATTAAGATTGAGATTTTCATTCGATAACAAGTTTTATCTTCAGAATTTAAAAATAAATTATTTTCTTATAGAGTTATAATTATTGATGAAATGGAATATACTATTGCATTAATAAGATATTTATAATTTACTTAGTAAAAATATATAATATGGATTTTAGTGATATGTGAATCTCAGTAGCGACATTTTGTAGCAACTTTTTTGTTGTTTATGATAGTAAAATTATAGAATTATATATTCAAATATAAACAATGAAAATAGCTAATTCTGTTTGAAATAAAAGGGTATCACACCGAAAAATTTAACATTATGTAATATATAATATAATAAAATATAATGAGATAGGCCCTATATATTTCATTAAATCAATGTGAAATAAAATATTAATATATCATAGTGATTTATGTATTACTAAACTATGTATATATAATATACTTACATAATTTTAAGTGAACAGAATTTATAGTTTCAATAATATAGGTCTAAAAATTGAATTAAATTATAATACTGATTCTTATTAGTCTCTCTTAGTTACTAAAACTTAAAAATATTTTGCATTTTTTAAATTTAATTTGCAACTTAAAAGTTTTTATTCAATTGGAAAATTTTGGGAAAAAATTCGAATAAATTTAAATATTCCTAACTTTAGGGATTATTTATAACATATATTAAGATCTGAATAATTAAAATGAATTAAAGAATATCCATATTCTAATTAACGCTAAAAATAACGGTAGACCCATAGCCATAACTTTAATTAAGATAAATTCCAAAAACAGATCTGAATTTCTTAGTTAGAGAATCTGAAATCTATGATCAATATTCCATTAATAACATGACCTATATGAACTTAAGTTGTAATAACTTATTTGCATGTTCTGGAAAACTTAAACCCAAACAATAAATAAAATTAATAAATTCTGATATCGGAGTTTATGCTCAAGAGTGATATGGGGATCGCTCACAGGAATATGTGATGCTTTCCAGATGCCTGATGGAAGAGGAGTTATTCTAGAATCAAATTAGTCTATTGAACAAATTATAATTAGTATCTCTTATCAAATATCTAAAACTTTATCTTGTATCACTATAATAATTTCTAATGAATTATATTTTTCAAGATGTCTTTTATTTAAATTAGTTTCTTAATAAATTTTATAATTCCTTTGTTTAAATAATTATAAAGATTATCTTTTAGAATAATCTTCACATGTTATTTAAATTTAAAATCCAAATAAAATATCAGTAGACTTATGTTTTCAATAATTCTTTTAATGTGGAATATAGAATATTGATAGATTTTTATTTTATATTTTATGTTGCGTAACAAGAATATACATTTATTTTTATGACAGAAAATAAACAAATAATTGAGTATAAGATTATTTTATAAGCTATAAATACCTGAAGTAAATCTTTATATCTTAATATTAAATTCAAAATCTAGAAAATTTTTTAGTTTGTTATTGAATATTCGTTTGGCTTAACACAATTAAGAAACAACTATAATTTTTGTATTTTTATATACTGTATATATAATAGATATGATCTGAAAAATATCTGTAAGATTATAAAATTGAATTTATCAATAACAATGTAGATTTTATCTCATTACAGTTATTTTTCGAATATTTATGCTATACTTTTCTTACTATGTTTAACAGTTCGAACAATTATTTTAATTGCACCAAACTTGCTTTTAGGAAACTTTAAATGGTTTTGTTATTTGTCCAAGCTCTGTATAATGTGATATTTAGTTACTTTTCTATGTTGATTCAAAGCACTCGTTTTGGTTAATGTATATCATAAATGAGACATTTAAGGAATAAATTGACACTTTGCTAATATTTGACCATCTATGTCAAGATTGTATCTTAAAGATTTCATTTCTGTATAAATCAAACAAATTATTGATTACATATATGAAAATGCTTACATTTTAAATCAATTATATTGCAAAATATTTTCTTTTTCTAATGTAATAAATATAAAATTATTGTACTTTTTCTAATAGTATAATACTTTTTCTTTTTCTAATTATTGTACTTTTTCAAAAATTATTGTTCTTTTTCTAAAGTAATAGTACTTTTTCTACTTTTTCTAAAATGCATGCCGTGCATTAGTTATCAAAATTATTACTTTATATAAAATAATCGTTAAGAATTTTTGTTCTAAAAATGTGTATTAACACCAACAAATAAATTAGAATAATTCAAAATTAATAAAAAAGAATCTTGTCAATAATAAAATTAAAGTTTTTGAACATGATGTTGCTGAAAATAATATTCACATGCACATTTTGATAATTATTTAAATTTTTGATTTGATATTTATTGTTATTATAAAGCTGATTTTTTAATATATTTTCAAAAGCAAAATTTTAGAAAGAAAATAATTGTTTAAGTAAACATTCAAAATAATAATACTGTAGATCCACTAATCATTTTAAGTTTTATAAGAATTAAGAGTTCTATTATCACTCTTAAAGTAAAAATAATAAATTTTATTTATTTATTTATTAATCAAATATCTATTATTAATAAAACAAATAAGATTTCTATATGCTAATATTTAAATTAAAAGTGACAAACTATGATGTTATTCTGTATAGGTTTTATATAATATAATTAATATTTTAACTAATATGAGAATGCTGAATAGTAGAACTTTATATTTTTATATCATTTTCTTGACTTACAAATTATTATTGTACTATATTTGTTATTGAGTTCCGAATTCCTAAGTATTATCCTTCCAATAAGAAAATATTTACTTTATTGAAAGCAAATATTTTCTTATTATTCGATATCGTATTCATTGATAAAATTTAAATTTTTATAAAATTTCAGATTAACAATATATTATTAAAACCAAGAAAAACTAATATCTCAAAATCGTCTTTAACAGTAAAAGTAAATCTTTAATCTATCAGTTAATTAAATTATCTTGAATAATCTAAACTTAGGCAATTACATGTCTTTTCAAATAAAAAGTAATAATTTAATTTTTGCATAAATGAATCAGATTCATAGGAATTAACAACAATTAATAAAAAATATAAAGCAATTATGCTTTAGGAAACGAATACCTGTTTTTAAAATCTAACAAGATAACAAACCAAAGCTAAACCTGATTTAAATTAAAATATATATATAATAATATCGTAGCATTCAATTAGAAATAAGTATAGAAATAAAAAGCAATGCAAATAAAAACAATCTAATAAAGAGATCGGGTTTCAAAGATTTCAAAACTAAAACACAAATTATTGATGATTAATTATTAATAGATTATATCTTTTAATGTAAGTCACGATAGGATATGACTACAGTTATCTGAATAACTTATAATTCTTTATAAATATATTCTTTTCTTCAATGATAACTCTGTTAATTTTAAACTATATTATTTAGAACTAACGATTAAATATTTTTCGAATTTAAACTTGAATTATCGTAAAATATTAAATAGTGATATTTTTAAATACAGTATCTTTTATTGAAAGATTAATGAGAGATAATTTTCTTCGAATTTTATATAAAGTTGAAAGAATTAGAGGTTAATAGTCACTCCGGAAATAAAAAAATAATATGCATCGAATTCCCAAAATTTAAATTTATACAATTATAAATTTATATATAGATTTCAAATCGAAATTATTGGATTTTCGGTTTATCAGAATATTGTCTTTACTAAAACAGACCGATCTAGTTAGACCTACAATCAAATACAAAACTAAATATTTCACCGTATATGTGGCCCATTATTAAAATAATATAATTAAGAATTCGTTAATTATATATAATATTGTTCAATTTTTAAGAATTTAAACTTATATTTTAATAACGAATCTTATTTCTGTAAGTAATAAGATGGATGATTATAACGAATTAGCATAGAAAAAGTAAATATCGGAAATTTTCATTCGTCTTATACTATTTTTAATGATAAGATACTGAAAACAAAATATATAGGCCTACTGTATTATACAGCTTGATTGAAAATTACTTCGATTTTAATAATTATCTAAAAAGTAATTAAATTTTTTAACTATATAATATGCAAAAAAATAAAATTCAGAAAACAAGTAGTATATTTTTAAATGTTTTTCTATTATTGATATAATTTTATTTTATTCATTCATCTGCTGAAATTGATCTTTCGAATTCAGCTTAATCTGATATATTTTAAAACAAATAATTAATATTAAAATCTAAATTATAAATTTATATATTGTTTTTCAGAATTATTTTCAATATAAGCGTACTAAGACTGTAATAATTAGATTTAGATTTAAATATTAAAAAATATAAAAATAATTATTTTAATATATTTTTATTTTTAATTATTTAAAATATTATAAAATTTCAATGATGCATTTTTTATGATACAACTATATAAAAACTATATAGATTTATTATATAAAATTTAATTATTTTACATGAATTCTTAACTAAATTAGTGAGCATATTTTAGATCCTTTCATTATAAACTACAGTATATAAACAATAAATCCATACACTAAATAATAAAAATTAGAATAAAAATTATAAAGATTAAATAATTGACAAAATATAACTGTATTCAATAATTTTGAGGCAAATTTGTATTCATTAAATAATTTGTGCAAATCATAAATTTAATATATTGAAAAAATTTTCTGATTTATTATTAAATCAAATATTTTATTCGAATATTTGGAAAGAAAATTTTGATATTTCCAAATAAAACTGATTATTCTTAATGTTTTTCATTTATTTCATTTGATGGTATTTTAGACCCTTTTAATATTAAATATCATATATTATAAAGTTTATAATAGATATCATCTCTGCAATTAGTTTATATTTTTAAATTTTATTTAATATTTAAAGAAAAATCAGTAGAGAATAAAATAAATATGGATCTTATAACATTTATTTGAACATAATGAACCATTCGGAATTGATAATTTTCACAATTCGTTTACTAGAAAGCATAAATAGCTATTTTAAATCAAAATATAACTTAGGCGCATTATTTATTTAATTTATTCTTCACATAATATTCTTTTTCAGATCAGGATCCAATATATTGCAAATAAATATATGCTATTCCTGGATATAGATATAAGAATAAAATTTTGATAGATTCCATTCCTCTACAAGTAACAATATAGCGACAGTAAAATCATAAAATACTTTAAAAACTGCATTATTAAAAATGAAAGAATAAACAGCAGAGAATATTTTGTATAATGTAATGTATTTTCCTTAAATTCCTTTTCGTTTTATGTAAAACAGCATCTTTTCTTATATATATTTTCCGAAAAATCAAGTAGATTAAAACATAAATAAAAAAATCTTATATTATTTAGAAAAACTGATGGATTTTATGAAAATAGAAATTAGCAAATCGCCAAAATGAAATCTTTCAATTAATACTCGAAATATAGATACCACTGAATAATATTTGAAATAATACTCTTATTCAAAGATAGATAAGAAGTATTAAAGAGAAAAATTTGGAATAATATTTAAAATATCCTGATAAAAATTTAAATATAAACATTTAATAAAAAGATTATGAAATTCTAAGGTTAAGGTTACCAGAAAAGTAGAGAAGAAGATAAATAAACTGCAGCATTTAATGTAATATTTTAATTTTAAATCGTACTATACACATATAAATAAAAAACGGATCACACTATTACAACTTATGCAGTTTAAACAAACATTTTCTTATTTAGAATTTTATTTTTTTTTGCCTATGAAACCATTGGCCGTAATATGATTCTTACAATAAAATTATAGCTAGGCTGATTTTTGTATTAAATATACACACACAATATTAAATACAGTAAATATACTCACAGGAAAAATACTCACATACAGTATGTTTCTACTGTATATGAGTATTTTTCCTTTTCTTAATATAGTTAAAAAATGAAATATTACTGTATATCTATTCGATAATTAATTGATAATAACTAAATATATAAATATTATATTAAAAATTTCGAAGTAAATTTTAATAATAGTTAATCTCTTTTAATAAAGATTCATTGCTTGTTCTACTATAATTTATTATCTATATAGTATTAAACATTAAATTATTTTATAATTATATTCGTTCAGAAATAAGTTAACTAAACCCATTACAATATTTTTGTTTTATTATTTATGACTTAATTTTGAACTCGAATTTGTGATTATTTGAAATCAAATTTACTGAATTTTCTTTTTATTTGCAATGTTAACTAAATTAGCTAAGAATTTTTTCGAAGGTCCATACTATCATTATTTTAATTATTTAATCGAAAGATATATTTAATCTTTAATCTATTCAATTTTTGGATAAGGTGAAATCAAGTTCTTATTAATCCTCAACCTTTTCATAATCTTTGCTAAAAATGATATTATTACTTAGTTTTTCTTATTATTTATATCTTTATTTTATTATCATTAATTCCAAAATTCTTATTACAAATACTATGAATGGAAAATTTGCATTTTTATCCTTTCTCAGTTAAACTAACCTTCATATTTGAATTTAGAATCTTTATATCTCTTTTTATTCTAAAAATATAATTTTGTAAGTCATGTGGAATAAGATAAAGACATAGAAAAACCTTATCAAAATACAAGAGATTCTAAAATACAGTTTTACATACTATTCATTAAATTTCTTTATCAGAGTTAAATCTGTAGTAATTAAATTATTGTTCAGTTTTATCATCTTATATTAAAGTATAATTTTTCAGACTTTATATTTCAATTTTTAGTTTTAAAGTAATTTTATATAATTCTATAAATTATAAGTTTATATTGGTTTTGGCTTATTAAATTGATTATATTTATTTAGATTAATTTATTTTAAATATATACGAAAGCCAGCATCCTATATAACTTTAATATTTTTTTATAATTTAATTGATACTGATACAGTCTTGCACATAGTAATCATTTCATCCATATTAGTCTAAATCAGGTCTAAATTAAACATTTTTATTTGGTTTGGTATCATGATGATAAAATATAGTATAACTCTCTTTTATATATAAAATTTATTTTTCTACATTAAGTTTCTCAAAATATCAAAAGAACTTATTTAACTAGAGAAATATTCTCATGTCCGTTAAAACACCAGGCCTACAGTTTATAATTACAAATATCAAAAGTATTAAAATAACGTCAATACAACAAAATTAATTTTTGAATATCAAATAAACTGTTTGTGTAATTGTGTATGGACCTAAGAGAAACGAATATACTAATAAATTTACACTTTTAATATAAGTTTATATCGAAAGAAATAATTTCAAACTTCACTACTGTATATTTAATTAATTTAGATACAAATAAAATTATATATAATTATAAAATCTATATATTTGGATCATTAACATATTCAAAAATTGTTTTATTCTAAATAAATGAATGAATGAACTTGTTTATCATTAGACGTATAAGATTTTAAATTTACAACGCATACAATAAACTTTTTGTAGTACAGTATATATAATACAAAGATATTATTTGCATATTAAAGGTTTTAAAAATTTAAAATACATGAAAATATGGAAAAATTTCAATTTACTTTTCCATCGAAAGAAGCAAGTTAATATTTTTGCAATTCTTTTTTTTTTTGTCGAGAGTAAGCTTAAAAAATTATCATTTGTTCCCTATATCCTTAAACTTTCTTTATTAAACTGAAAAAGAGACTTTAGGCCTATAGATTAGAACAACCGGGAATCTAATTTAATACTTTTATTAACTGGACCAAGTATTTTAATTGAGAAAATCAAAATTTGAATTTCATTGACTGGTCCGAGAATATAATTATTTAATTCATAAAGATTTATATATCATATCTAAAAGAAAAATATTATATTGTATATATAAAATTTCTTAGTATAAACTGTCATTTTCTGTTCATTCTGTGATATGTTGGAATTTTTAATAATAGAATTATTTGTGAAATAATTTAATTATATTTGAATGTGCGAAAGCTATAATATTAAAATTTCAATATAGAAATTTGTTAAAATCCAGAATAAATGAACAAGATATAGCATATTATATCTCTCTAAAGATATAATAAAATCTGATGTCATAGGTAAAGATTTTCCAATAGCTTAATTAAGCCTATATGCATTGAAATTATTAGCACTGTAATAAAAAAATCACTTAATATATTAATTATAAATATTTGGATATAATACAGTATGTAGTAAAAAATATTTATGCATTTAATTCTCCAAAGTATTTCTTTATTTTATTTTATGTCTAACTTATATTCTTATAAAGAAAGAAACTTATATTCTAATAAAGAAAATTTGAGTTTAGCTGTTTTTTCTTATATATTATTTGACCAATATTTATTAAATTTAATGTGCTTAATACAAAATGTACAATCGAAATTTCTTTTGTCACAGAGAATAAACTTAACTCTTTGCAAGTTAAAAATAGTTTGAATTTATATAGTCTGTGTTTAATTTTGTTTATGCCAATACTGTATATTCGCGACTAATATGAAAAAAATCTATTTATGAAGATGCGAATTTTGCTATACTGTACAAGCAATGCGTTTTCATAATTATATCATATCATTTTTTATATTGCAACTAATATATTAAAACTATATAAAATTAAGTGAATATTATAAATATAAATAGGTTTATTGAAATCTAAAATAAATATTCAATGATATATAAATTTCGAGCAATTTTTATACATTACACTATAAAAAAAGAATATTCGGCGATTATAAATCCCATCAGAAATATAGTATTAAAAGTGATAAGTATAACTTATGTAAGACAAGTATTTAAAGAGAGCGAATAGAAGTGAATATCACCAACCAAAGATTTGGAGCAATAGCGGTATGGTACGGAAATACCGGTTTTAGAGAAGACAGCCAAATACAACTTAGAGCATGTCATTGTCAGGAAGAATAGAAATGACTGTAAGTGTTCAAAGATATCTCGTTCAAACAAAACATTTGCTGCCAACGAAAGGAATGGTTCAATAAAATGAATTTCCATAAGAGAAAGTTGGATAAAACAACACAGCAGTTACAACGAGACATTGTACTGGAATTAATTACCATTGAATGCCTAATAGTTTCAAATTAAATTAACTTTCTGATATATTCTAAATAATAAAGGAAGTTATGGGAAAGTTTCAATAGAACTGGAGTAAAAAAAGAAGTAAAAAATTCTAAATATATTTATTTTAAGTTATGCAAATCCTTTCGGTCCGTTATAGAGGACTAAATATTACTGAGGAATCTGATATAAACTAATACAAAAGACTTTTACTGAAGCTCTATTAGGTGCATTATTGTTTTGATAAATAAGTGGCCGCCATGTTAGAAATACAATATTGTCACGATTGAGATCTTTGTATCGATTATACTATTATATCCTATTAATATAAGCTAACAAAAATATACAATTTATTAATCATTTTAAACAAATTTAAATAGAAATCAATAGATTTACATGAAAATGACGAGAATAAAAATATCATATCATATGCTACTTATAATACATAAAATCTGCATTATATATAGTGTACAGTATCAGATACTTGTGCAAATGATTTCGCTTCATAATACTGTATTTATTATATGCGAAGAATACAAATAAAAATTAATCTTAAATTCAAGTTGTTTCAATCACTTATTTTATGCTTAAATAATGTCATCGATGTTACCTTCAGACTCAAGTAAAATGAGATTCAGTATTTAGTACAATCATAGAATATAAATTGCTCCTATATAAATTGAAACATATTATTTTTTATAAAGTATAAATTAAATTCATAATGCTTTTGTCTGGATATTACACATTTAAATTACTTAAAGAAAGAAAGAAAAAGCATATCCATATCTTTCTATTCCTTTCTCTAAATTCTTTCTATTGATGCTTAGATAATCCACATTTTCCGACTTCTTTATTTTTCCATCAAGTTTAAATTTAAAAATCGAGGTGAAGAGGAAAAAAGATATGTATTTTTGATGACGAACAAAAGAACTGATTTGGTTCAAAATGGAAATAAATGCAGAAAGTAAAAATTCATTAAAATTGTGTCAAATTGATGTGCATATTAAATTTTCTAGTAACAATTTAATGACATAGAAATATTTTTAATATAAAGGAGTAAACTTTATGAGTTACATACGAAATCTTAAAGATGCATATATGTTACAATGTTTTATAAATTCATTCAGGATTATTTAGCCTTATAACAAGATCAGATTATGTTTACCAAGATAACGATTCAAAAAATTTGGCCAACTCTAGTTTATAGACTTTGGCATTATTGTTTTAAAGTGGCCACATAATTTGTGTAATATGAATATAACTAAGAATTAGTGGAGAAGATAAAATTTATCTATCTTCATATTCTTCCTATACAATAAGATAGCATCTTGATGTTTGAGGTAAAATTCAGCTTGAATGGACGAAAAACTTATAAATTATTGCTTTCGTTTTTTAATTTAATATCAAACATAAATTATCGAAAATTACAATAATTTTGAAGCATAGTGTATTTTTAGAAATATCTGATCATC
The DNA here is from genome assembly GCA_000484575.1 of Olivierus martensii. Taxonomy (NCBI): domain Eukaryota; kingdom Metazoa; phylum Arthropoda; class Arachnida; order Scorpiones; family Buthidae; genus Olivierus; species Olivierus martensii. Next base: position 25,459 of record AYEL01017652.1, read on the forward strand.
TATAAGTTACCTAATTTTGAAATAATTTTAATTTATCGTCATAATCTTAATTTTTTTAATTATTCTTAAATTATGTTATTCTAATTATTATATTCAAAAATTTATTGTAATTTTTAATAATAAATACTTTTTATTCAATTATTTTAACTAAATTCACATTTTAAGTAGGGGCCTATATTGTATTTAGCAGTTCTATTCATTTTTCATTAATAATAAAAAAACAGAAAACAAATATAAATAAAATCATTGACATCTTTAATTATATAAAATATAAAAATTGTATATTTCTGTAAAAAAATTTTTGTGATTTTGAGTTTAAATACAAAAATTATTACTACTCAAATAAGATGCAATTAAGACAAGATTTAAAAAAAGTTTAATTTTTGATTAAATATTGTATGTGCTGTTTTTTTTATCACGTATAAACAAAAAAGAACTTATCAAATTTCAGATACTGTATATCAAATAAGTAAACAGCATGTCATAACCTATTAGTAATATTATTAATAAAAAATTCACGGATGTTTATATACAGTATCTAGAATTATTTTAACTCATATTGAAAAGAATTCAAAACATTTAATAAATTAAGAAAAAATAATAACAAAATTCTATTTATTATAATAACAGTAGCTGTAATAAGTAAAAGTTAATTCTTATAGTTTTCTAATTTATTTAATATGTATTTTTAAAAGTTGGTTTTAAAAATATTTACAAAAATATGAATTAAAATTCCCTAACAAATTAAAATTTTCAAATTAAATTTTTAAGTTATTAGAGTTTAACGCATAGAGAATTTATTTACTTAAGTTTGATATTTTAGTTTTTCTAATTATAAAAATTTTCAATTTTTCGCAAAGAAAAAAAAAAAAAAACATTATAATAATATTAATTTTAAATCATGTCTACTAATATAGTAAACTCCCGCTTAACTGAGATAATAGAGAAATTAATTATTACAAATAATCGATTCTCCGGATAATCCGCAAAATATTCAAAAAATCGGCATTGTAGAAATTATACATTAAATATTAAAAACTAAATAAATTGCATACAAATGCATAAATTCAAATGTTCTATTATTTATTGAAAAAGGAAACAAAAAATTATTGCAGTAGATAGAATTTCAATTTTATTCTAATTTTGATCACTAATTATCTAAGATATAATAATAGAAATGAATTTGGGGCGTTTAAAAATCTTTCATATATCAAATCTAAAATAAAATGTCGATAAATAAACATCACTTCCGGGTTACGGATTAATTCCGGTTAATTCGCAACACGATAATCCAATCCCAGATAATCGGGAGTACACTGTATCTTGATATATCTCACTTATTATGTTAAAAGTATTTATATTATATAGCGGCTTTCAGTATTACTTTAAAATTTTGACAATAATTGATGAATCAATAAAATCAGAGTTTTGGCATCGTTTTACTCTACAGTTTGAGTAGATTATATTACAAATTTTCATATTTCTTTTATTGATATGAGTTTTGTAAAGTAATATAAAACTGATCTAGTTTAATTGAAAATTTTCTGCCTACATTATTAACAAATAATAAGAAACAAATTTGAATAGAAAATTGAAACGTTACTCATAACAATTTTCATTTCATATATACATGGTGTTTCTTAGCATCCGTACCACCCTTTTTTCTCGGAAACGCGATGAGATAGGAAGTAGGGAAAAATTTTGATTACCAAAGTATATCCGAAGAATCGAATCGGCATCATAAAAATTTTGTGGGCTCATCGCAAGTAGAGGCACGAAGGGTCAACTTTGAAATTTCCAATAGAAAACTGTGCCGTTTTCGGCATAATTGGATAGAACTGTAAAAATCAAACAACTTTTATTTTGAAAGTTTTTTAATATCACCTACGGATTGTGAGCTATCACAAAAAAAAGATACTGCCGATTGGGCTATTCAAGCAATAATAAGAAGAATCTGACAGAGGGCATCTCTGCACATTCATTACGTTCATAAAGGGCTGAAACAGTCTAGAAACCCTTGTTTTTGAGTATGGCTCCTTGCCTAACTGTGATGGCGAAAGACTTGTCGCACCTGCGGTTCGAGTACTACTACCGAGTACCAGAATTGGCCTTAAATCTGTATAATACTGCTCTTTGCTGCTTCGATAATGTTCCGCAATGTACACAGATGTCCTCTGTGTGTTTTTTCTTTTTACTCCTTGGCTAGCCCAATCGGCGGTATATGCGACGGCATCTTTTTTTTTTGTGATATCTCACAATCCGTAGGTGATATTAAAAAACTTTCAAAAGCTATCTGATTCTTATAGTTCTATGCAATTATGCCAAAATCGGCATAGGTTTCCATCGGAGATTTTAAAGTTGACTCCTTGTGTCCCTACTTCCGACAGGCCCACAAAATTTTTATGATGCTCATTCGATTCTTCAGATATACTTTGGTAATCAAAATTTTTTCCCCTGCCATTGCGTTTCCGAAAAAAAAGGGTGGTACGTGTGCTAAGAAACACTTTATATCACTATAATATCCGAATATGAAATATTAAATGATAACATATGTAGAATGTCTGATATTAGCAAACTAAATTCTTAATTTATTATATGTAATTGCAATTTTATATATAGAAATAATGCAAAATATAATTGATATTCTCTTTCATGCAGATTTTATAAGTTATTGATCATAAAATTTGTAAATTATACAGAAAACGTTTTTAATTTTTATTAAATTACTTAACCTGTTGTAAAATGCTTGCTTTTTCTGTTTATTTTCGTTATACAGGATGAATTTACAAGTATAGTTAGAATTTACAGTATATAGTTTATTAAGTATAATTATTTTTATTGATAATTCTTATTGGCTTCTGTTATATGATACATATGTCAGTTACAATTATACAGTGCATTAACATGATAATAAAATAAATAAATAAATATTTTATTTCATTTCCTTAATACTATATTAGAAATCAATAAATGTATTTTTATTTACATAGAAAATATTATTCTTTACAAAAATTTAATACCAATAAGCCTATTAACATTAGAAATTATCACCTCAATTAAAACTACGAAACGTTTTCATAAGAATAATGTTGGTTTAATGATTACATTTTTACCAACGCCATTTAACTTGATACGCAATTCTTCATTTGTCAATGATCACATAATGATGCCTAATTATTTCGTTTTCAAAAATTTTAGATGTTTCCAATTGATCCAATTAATTAATTGCAATTAGTATAGATTCAAATAAGATAATAGCATTTTTTGAAGTAACTATTTGAAATTTAAAATTATATTAAAAGTTTTAATAAAAAGTTAAATGGTGCCATTTAATTTTAACAGAAAAACTAAAGTTTCGTTAATGATAAAAAAAAAAAATTAACTTTTAACATAGCAAGCTAGATATATTGTTTTTTAGGAATGTTATCCTCTTTAAAATAATAACATTTTTAGATAAAAAAAAATCAGTCAGTTCACATTTATTTCATTAATTTTTCTACAGCTGTAGAAAATTATATATCAAGTTTTCACAGTATTAAATTTATAATAAAATTTATAATATACTTATAAAATTATATTTTATAGATAGTATGTCAGTTATTAAATATAGGCCCATATGTTGAAATTAATAAATTCAATATGGTATTTCAAT
>AYEL01017658.1:0-13887 GCA_000484575.1 Olivierus martensii
TTGTGTCCAAGAGGCTCTGTTTGTCTTCCGCTTGTAAATAGTTGGCATCTTCTTCAACCGCTGCAAATTGAAAATGATAATTAAATGCATTTGATGAATTATTTAATCATTTTTTGGACTTAAGATCGCTGTACCCCGCACTCCCCTTTTGATTCAATTTGTTATCATACCCACAATGTAAGCTTAAGTTAATTAAAATGTGCCGTTTCTCCCAAACAGGAGAGTGAGATAACGCAGTCTACCTGTTGTAACCCGCCATATAACATGCACGCCATTTTTCTCAAACAAACCGACATTCAAGATAAACAACGTATTACATAGAAACAACACTGCATTCACTATAGATCCGCCATATAACATGCACGCCATTTTTCTCCAACAAACTGACATTCAAGATAAACAACGTATTACATAGAAACAACACTGCATTCGCTATAGCAAGGTTATGAAGTATACTCTTAAAAACTTTCAACACTTGCCATAACACAAATGAGTATATATTAAACAGTACAAAACTGTACACTTCAGTTTGAATGCAGCAACTGCCTTCTATAAACATAACACTACTATCAGTAACGCCTTTTCGAGGTCACTTTCGTCATTAGTGAAATAACCCGGGTGCGCAATCTCTCCCCCGCGCCATCTCTCCTGGCTTTACCTTACTATACATAATAGGTGTGGCCAAGTTTATTGTATCAAATAGTCACATAACATTTTTCATATTTATAAGAGCTGCTAAATATTTTAAAATGAATTTAATTTTTAAAAATAGACATAGACACACACAGACACAAACACATACACACATTTTATAATGTGAATACAGTTTTATGATGTGTTGTATTCAAATTATAAAACTAGCTGCCTTCTATAAACATAACACTACTATCAGTAACGCCTTTTGGCGGTCACTTTCGTCGTTAGTGAAATAACCCGGTGCGCAATCTCTCCCGGCTTTACCTTACTATACATAATAGGTGTGGCCAAGTTTATTGGATCAAATAGTCACATAACATTTTTCATATTTATAAGAGCTGCTAAATATTTTAAAATGAATTTAATTTTTAAAAATAGACATACACAGACACAAACACATACACACATGCACACGCAGACACACACAAACACACATTTTATAATGTGAATACAGTTTTATGATGTGTTGTATTCAAATTATAAAACTCTTTAATCACTATTTCTAGAAAGCTATGTTTGAATTTTCATTTTCTCTGTTAATGCCTTGATCTAGCTGATGTGATGTTAAGATAGTTCAAAGAAGGATGAATAGTACAGTTATAGACATTCTGCCACTCATAAAAAGTCAAAAAAATAATAGCACTAGGCAGAAAGAATCTTTTATTTCAGAAAAGAAACATTTTTGACCATTGTCAACTGGTCTACATCAGCTTAAGTTGGGAAAAAACTGTTATACAGAGAGCCAGAATGTTTCTCCAAATTATTTATTTACTTATGTTAGCCAAGAACAGTTGATTGGAAACTGTGTTAAATTACTATCCTGTTGGATGGGAAAACTTGTTCATGTTGCAATAAAAAATGTAAAATGATGTTAAATAATATATATTAAAGATCAAAAGTGAAATGACTCAAGCGGATAATACTTCAGAAATGTGTTTGGAAGTGTTACAAATAAAGCACTACAAATAAGGCATAAGTGTAAAATGTATATTGTGAAACCATTACAAGTAAACAAAATTTTTAAAAGATTATTAATATGCCAAAATACTATTATTATCTAAAAATTAGTTAAATTGTACTACTTTTGTGCAAGAATTTGCACTGGATTTATACCAAGTTAACTTAGTAGTCTATGCACTTGAAGCGATAGGTAAATGCACATGGAAAATAAAAAGTTAAACTGTACTACTTTTGTGCAAGAATTTGCACTGGACTTATACCAAGTTAACTTAGTAGTCTATGCACTTGAAGCGATAGGTAAATGCACATGGAAACTTTATGAATAAAATCTATTATTAAGGTATTAGTGTAAAAAAAATTAATAAATAATGCAAGACTGAAATAGATAATTTAAATTTAAATACATAAGAAATTATTAATAATCTAAAATATTACAATTAACCATAAGAATATGTAATTAAATCAAACTATATTCATGTGCTCAAAGCAGGAAATAGTCCTACAATAACTTGTTCAACTTTAAAGATCATAAGAATTAATATAAAAAAGCTACTAAAATCTGTGTCAAGACATGTATAAAATCATGTCTAGGTGACAGACAACTACATGTGTGAAAGCAAGCTGCAGCTATCTGTCACCCAAACATGACAGTCATCTCACCATTCCTGTGAGTTAGTGACAGTCCAAGGACCAGAGCCAGACATTGGAGATTGAAATAGAATATATGATTGATAATATGTGGTTTTGGCACACTCTGCTATATTAAGGGAGTCTGCTAGGAATCCCATGCCTTCTTTCCTGTTGTTTTGCAATTTTGATCCCAGCCAATCTATCTGCAAATCATGTTCAAATGCTCTCAAGTGTTGTATTAGTCCTTCTTGACTCTACTAGGGCTTTCTGTGTTTAGTGCATCCCATATAAACCTCATCCTTTTTTACACTGTTATTCTTGATAGAGATTTGGTAGATGCTTGATCTCATGTTAGGTTGAATAGGCAACGGCTCTCTGTGTCTAGTGCATCCCATATAAACCTCATCCTTTTTTATACTGTTATTCTTGATAGAGATTTGGTAGATGCTTGATCTCATGTTAGGTTGAATAGGCAGCTTGTCATTTCTCAGGAATTGAAAATTGTGTTAGTCTTTTTGTACATGATCTTCCATTCTCCAATTCTCTCCAGCAACCTGAGATTGCTGGAGAGGATTGGAAATATTATTTTAATATTATATGAAATTTGTATTCAATTAAAATATTAATTTGTAAGAAACTTCTCAGGAATTGAAAATCGTGTTAGTCTTTTTGTACATGATCCTCCAATTCTCTCCAGAAACCTGAGATTGCTGGAGAGGATTGCAAATATTATTTTAATATTATATGAAATTTGTATTCAATTAAAATATTAATTTGTAAGAAATAAAAATTAAAAATATTTGCAATGCAAATGAAAATATTAAATCAATGCAAAAAAATACCTTTAATCACACTTTAGCTTATTCTATAACAACAAACTGAATTAACAAGTTTTAGACTGTTTTCAATATTAGAATTAATTAATTAAAATTATTAATAAAAAATAAACAACTTATATAAAAATAAAAATTTACTTACATGTTTAGATAAACAATCATGGTACATCTTAACAAATTCAATAACAATATCATATTCAGGAGGAAAACAAGGAACACAGGCTGTCTAAAGAACCATTAATAAGTAAAACCATTTGTTATTTTCATTGAAGTTTTAAAATAAACTTTATATTTATAAAATTATATAAATTTTAAGTAAATCTGGTATAAAAATAAAGTATAAATATACAATATAAGTTTCTAATCTCTTGGGGCAATTTTGATCTAGAGTATTTTATATTAACTTTTGGTTCTTATAGATGAAATATTAAAGAAATGCATAGAAACAGTCTATTGTAACACTGCTTTTTCAGGCTTATAACTAAAAATGAATAAAACTACAGCACTAATAGCAGTCCCAAAAAACCTCATTTATTACTTAATGGGTTAACAAGTGAGGAACGTTTTCGACTATACAATAGTCATCTTCAACTCTCAAAGTTTAAGCAGTTTCTAACTGTAGGCATTCTAAGAATACGCCTACAGTTAGAAACTGCTTAAACTTTGAGAGTTGAAGATGACTATTGTATAGTCGAAAACATTCCTCACTTGTTAACCCGTTAAGTAATAAATGATTTTTTTGGGACTGCTGTAAAGTGCTGTAGTTTTATTTATTTTTAGGCATACAAACAGACATACAGCAAACATTTAATTATATTTATATAGATGCACAGCAAACCTTTTATTATCTTTTTTAAACTTTTATTGTATATTTTTTCAGAATATCCAGAATCTCATAAGATAAAATTCAAACTATTCATTTATGAATAAATCCTAGTTTCAATTAGACAATATGAAGTCTTTTTGTTTTGAAAAATAAATTACACATATTTTTTAAAATTTATATTTAAATTTGCTATATATATATAGTGGATCCTTATTTAACATCAGGATTACATTCTTGAAAATCATAATTTTAACTGAAACAACATTAACAAACTAAAAACCCCATAGGCCTAGTGTTATAAGTTGAGATTACATTCTTATAATTTTTCTGGTTGATACTAAAAGGGAATAGTTGATAAATTTTCTAATCTAAATATTACTATATTGTTCAATAGTGGAATGAAGTCAAACAAAAGTATGATTTAATTGTAAAATGTTACATAGCAATTATATATCATGCCTTATAGGTAAAGAAAATTATTTTCTAATAAAAAAAATTAAGAATTCATAGGTATTTTGTTCATGGTTAGGATTTTTTAATGTCAGTTCTCAATCATTTGTTAATCACTAAATAGCTGAACCATTTCAGGCTCTATCACAGATTGCCAACACTTGTGGAAGTTTGTCAAATAATATAAAACAAGAATTGGACAAGGTTAGTACAGACCCTCTTAAATAAATTTTTCAAGGAACAGATTCCTAAGTTGATCCAGGATCTTCTGATTTGAAAGCTGAAGCAATTTTTTCAATCAATCTGGCCAAATATCTTGTGTATTATATTTGTATAATTAAAATTTTCATAGAAAATATTATATATTTGAGTTAGTATTTATATAAAAATATGGCTACTCTGTTTCCTATAACTATTATAGGTTTCTACCTCATTTTCTATATTATGAAATGTAATGAAACATTATTCCATTTCACTGCCTTAAAATTATTAATTTAATTTTTTCTGGCAATGTAACAGCAAAATGATGTTAACTGAGGTGACATTGAAGACCTACTGTAATTAAAATTTGTAAATAAAGGGATTTACCGCATTTGTGATAAATATCATGCCAGTCCATAAATTATTTATGAAAAATTTTGAAAAAGTAAATAAAATACAGGTATTTCTCTATTTGCAATGGGATTATGTTTTAATAACTCCCAGGTAGATGAAAATGACCAACATAGATAGTAATATGCATCAACATATAACTTATCTCCCCAAATAACCATATCCATTTCTAATTTGAAACAGAGTTACTGAATAAGCATGCAAGATGTTAGTATTCATACACAGTATATTTATAATTAATATATCATAACTCATTTAATAGTAAAAGGAATGAAAAAAGTGAAACTCTTATAACAATCATCACATGACAAGGAAAAATTGATTGTAACTGTTATTTGTTGTATCTGAGAACATAAAAATCTCTAGAATTGAACCGGATTTCTCTAAGATGGTAAAATCATGCAGAATTAAGCCTAAATCTTCCAAGAAAGTAAACAACTACTTTATCACAATAGCTATCCAGCCAGCTGTAAATTTTTAATTAAACAGAAAAAATATTTCTAGTCAATATGCTGCGAAAATAGCAAAGTTCAGAATATCAGAAAGGCAATTGTAAAATCAGATTATCAAAACTCAAATGATAGTATGTAGAAAAAAACCTGTAGTTAATTTTATTAATCAGTGATATATATTCCTTCATTATCAATAATTTGTCACAATCTTATTAGCAATTTTTTTTATCTTATTTGTGTAGGATTCTGATTTTGATATGAAATAGTCATATACTGTTCTTTTTACTTCATTTTATTATTGAATTTTTTCTCAATAAAAATGTCTAGAGACTCAAATGATATCACTTGAGACAATATCTGGCAAGTATTGTGGATGAGGCATGAACTCCCAATTGAAATCCTTAATTTTCTATAGTATTATATCTGCAATGTGCAGTTTGGTATTGTCTTGATGTAGCAAAACTTTTTTCTATCCACTAATTGGGATATTTTTATCAATTCTGAATTTAATCTTTAAAGTTGTTGAGAAGAAACATCTGCATTTATTATTTGATTAAATGCTAATAACTCAAAGTGAATGATACTGCACATATCCCATCAAACAGAGAAAAGTACTTTTTGGATACATTCCACTTTGATGTTGGTTTGGACTATTTATTCTTATCTATTTTCGTTATCTTTTTTTTTTGACAGACTAATAATTTATCATCATCTGTTACAATGTAGTCAAGACATCATATGTATTTATTTTTAACCCAATGCATAATGGGTTAAAAAATAAATACAGATGCTTATTTGTAGTTAAAAATGATGCCACCTATGATAGTATAAGCAATATCCATTTTCAAGCTTGGATATCTTTCCTACCCCCTATAGTTGATGAAATAATAGTTCCATGAGATGAATCAAGCCATTTTGTAATCTGATTCACTGCTAGTTATGGTTGTATACACAAGAATACAGGGGATTGTTCATATCCCCATGCATGATCTGCTTTGATCCAATATACTCTCCACTCCTTCCTGCCTGACTATCCTCTTCATTGCACTTTGAGCCCTTGAGATATGAAGACTTTGGAGATTCAAAGGAAGCAGTAAAGCAATCCTAGTGCTTGCTTTGTTGCTAAACTTAATAGATATTCAGAATGAAGCTTGCCCTCTCTGTTGCTTTGCCTATCTCTGAATCTTTAAAACTATTTCTGAGCAGTTATTATAATGATGATTTTCTCATAATGAACTGCACTTAATTTTTTTATTACCCTATTTGTAGTATCACCACTCAAGAACTGTGGAGAGACAGAATTCGGGCCTGCTATAGAATGCCACTTCCCTCCTTGTCATAACTCAACAGGAGTGCACTTTAAAGAATAGACCGCCGTGAATTGTGTCTATTCTGCAGTTGGTCTGAGGTGTTTGGTTCTCCGCAGCTGAGAAAGAGAGAATAGGGAACTTTAAAACTAAAAGGACAGTTAAGCGTCGATCTATCCACATTATTTTGTGTGAAACTTCATCCCTAGGATTGTAAATCTCAAAACAAAAAGAGATTACGTATCGCGGACGAAAGATCGTGCTTGCGCAGGTGACCAGGGACTAACGCAGTAGACCCCACCTGCAGTAGAAAATAATAAGCAATAGCCAGAAAGCACCGAGGTCCGAGAATTTGGACGAAATGTCACGTTTTTGGTCCCGGGCTCGGCGTAGTTTAAAAAGGGGATCGGCTGCACATATCAGGGAGAGAAAGAGAGAACACAAGGAGAAACAGATGGAAGAAAAAGAGACAATCATTGCCCATCTCCAACAAGATCCGTCGCCAAGCCTGAGACATCGCCCATCTCTGTCAAGATCCGTCGCCGAACTCCAAGTCATTGCCCATCACCGGGAAAATTGATCTATCGTCGACAACAATAAGGAAAGGATCCGACAGGAAACAGGTGTCAGTGCAAGTGCATCACAAAAGTACTGTTGCATCAAAGGTTTTCCATGCAACCCAACAAAAGAGATATTTTCCACAATTTAAGAAAAAAAGGACTTTATTGTAAAGATATTTATCCTCTGATGATAATTGTCGGGTTTTAATACCGTAAAACTCTCTCTCTCCAATAAAGGAAGTTGTTTCTTGTTACAAACGTAGTCTCTGTGTCTGTCGTTGTCTAAGTCTCATTACCTGTCCTTACTCACCCCACAGACTGCAGGTAGGCCATAAGCCCGTTGTGCAGCCCAACAAAAGAGATATTTTCCACAATTTAAGAAAAAAAGGACTTTATTGTAAAGATATTTATCCTCCGATGATAATTGTCGGGTTTTAATACCGTAAAACTCTCTCTCTCCAATAAAGGAAGTTGTTTCTTGTTACAAACGTAGTCTCTGTGTCTGTCGTTGTCTAAGTCTCATTACCTGTCCTTACTCACCCCACAGACTGCAGGTAGGCCATAAGCCCGTTTTATATCGTCTGGAGACCTCACAGAACAAAATGTATAAAATATGCTGTTTGTACTGATCAACAATTTTGTTTTTAAATTTTTATTCTTATCAAATATTCATTGAAGTTGATAAACACTGATCAACAATTTTGTTTTTAAATTTTTATTCTTATCAAATATTCATTGAAGTTGATAATAAATTGATTAAATTACTCTTTGTGTAAAATAATTGCAGATAAATATTGCAATTTAAAACAGTCAAGCAATTCAACAAAAACCTTAAGGAAATACATAAAAGAACTCATCTGATACTTTCCTTTTGAATACAAGTTTATTTTAAAAATTAAATAATTATTTTATTTTAAAAAAGTTATCAAATTATTTTAATAATGAAAGTAAACGATATAAGTGCACTATTTTGAATATGACATTCTTACTTTACAAAACATTAAACATAAAAATCTGAAATACAGTGGTACCTCGGTTTACGAACACAATCCGTTCCTCGATCCTGTTCGTGATCCGAAAAGTTCGTAATCCGAATCAATTTTTCCCATTGCAATTAATGTAAATCCAAATAATATGTTTTTTTTATCCTAGAAAAAAAAATTTTAACATGTTATGGCTTTATGTGTGGAAATAATACAGAAAGGAAATAAATATAACAGTAATATTATAAGAAAGCATGTTTAACACTACCTTCACTAAAACTCTTAACTTTTTTGGGAGCCATAATAAGGGAAATATTTAATTAAATAATAAAAAAACACAACACTTGTTGGGACTCTACTGTACCCATGTGAGCTGGGCCAACTGGATTGCTTCTGGGGGCGAGGCTGTGCGCAACGTTTTGTGCGCCGCGAGTCACGTGCGCTCCATGCACTCCGTGCGTGTGTGTTTGTGAACCGAAGCATCGTTCGTAAAGCGAAGCAAAATTTATTCGCAAATGGTGTTCGTAGACCGATTTGTTCGTGAACCGAGACGTTTGTAATCCGAGGTATCACTGTATATATATATAATATCACAATAACTTTAATATATTTTACCTTGACAACCTTTAAATCTTCAATAACAAGTTGTCTAGTAACTTCTAAATGTCGAACCAACCACATTTTGTTTTCAGATCGTTCTTCTAACTGATTTCCTTCAATTCTTAAAATTTTTTTAAATTTTATATATAAATATTATGCAAATCATTAGATATTTTATATTTATATAATAATTTAAAATATTTATTGTTCCTGGAATGCTAAATCGTCTGGAATAAATGCTAATGCTAAACATTAATAAATGTTATGACGAATTTAATAGAATCAAACATCATATTTATTAAGAGAAATGGTCATGCAAATAGATATTTGAATTTTTAATGAAATGAATGATTATTCACCTAATTCTAAGTTCATTGCAGATAGAATATATTACAAATATGTTTTGTTCTTCTTTGTGAGAAGGGCATAAAAACAAATATTTCATCAAAAATGATACAGTTATTGAATTACAGTAATGATAAAAATTTAATCATGGATACAAGAAAAAAACATGTATGTATTAACTTCACATATAAAACATAAATGTGAATATAAACCTCAATCATATAATTAGGCATATTTTCATTTCTTGCATCCATGATTTAATATAGTAATGCTAAAAAAAATGGCCTTAGTTAGCATGCACTAGAATAGATAGCTAAAAAAGACAATATATTTCATCATCAGTTACTCATACTGCAGCATCTTATTACAAGCTCTCTTGGATGATGTAACTTACTGTTGGTGATTTTCAATTGCAGGTTACATCATATCCATCCAATACTTAAATAGAAAATATGCAATGCACGTAATAATGTTGTTTTTGAAGTTAATGTTTTTACAATAGCTAAATTTTTACAACTGATATATAAACCTCAATCATATAATTAGGCATATTTTCATTTCTTGCATCCATGATTTAATATAGTAATGCTAAAAAAAATGGCCTTAGTTAGCATGCACTAGAATAGATAGCTAAAAAAGACAATATATTTCATCATCAGTTACTCATACTGCAGCATCTTATTACAAGCTCTCTTGGATGATGTAACTTACTGTTGGTGATTTTCAATACATCATATCCATCCAATACTTAAATAGAAAATATGCAATGCATGTAATAATGTTGTTTTTGAAGTTAATGTTTTTACAATAGCTAAATTTTTACAACTGATATCTCATAGATATAATTAATATCACAATAATTTTTTGCAAAGAGACTCAACAAACAAGCCAATTCATTTCTTTGATTACTACTGCTAGTATGCAAATATTGCAATTTTATTATTTAACTGAATCAAAAATGAAACAATAAAATAGGTTATATGATATGATATGTTTGAAACAAATTTTATTTATTCTTCGTATTCTGTTGAAAAATAAACAATCACAGATTTTAAGAAAACAGCATGAAAAATTGCAATATGCAGTTGTTTTGAGCACTACTGAAGTAATTTAATTTTCATTTAATAAAAAATATCATTACTATTATAGGCTTTTAGTTTTTTTATGACAAAATTATCAATATATTAAATCAATATACAATAAATGCAAATATGTTCTACTTATGTGATCAATAAATGAGGCTATTGAAATGTAAATTATACCAATTCTATTAAAAAATTTTTAGCATATAAAATTTTTAAAATTATTATTTCAGAATTTGTAGATTAAGTGTATTTTACAAATTAAATCATAAATATTGCAAACATTTAGCATTCCAGTATTAAATAAAATTTTTAAATATATAATAACCTCTCTGCAACAGCTTGTTTCAAAACTTCAAAAGCCCGTTGTCTCCATTTTTTGGGTCTTCCTGGTGGCAAAAATCCAGTTGCCTTATGCCTAACAAGAGCAGCATTATCAGCTCTTTCTTCTCTTTCAATAATTCTTAATGCTGTTACAATCACTTGTGGTTCTTTTCTTACAGAGTTCAAAGTTCGTTTCAGTATTAACCATAACTGTTTACTTAAATCTTCCGACATTTTTTCCACATCAGCAAAATATTGTTTTAACATCTGGAATTAAATTTCATTTCAATATTGCATAAAAATTTGGCAAAAAAATTTTATTTGAAAAAATTATCACCACAAGTAATAATAATGTTTATACAGAGACAATATATTACCACTTGCTACTATATATAACTTAAAAGTATAAAAGCACTATAATCAAGGTAATAACAGTTTATTAGCATATAACGTTTTCGGACAAGTTATATATAATAATAATGTTTATTATGTTTTTCAAATAATAAATCTGAATGAACAAATAAACAAAAATTATCACCACAAGTAATAATAATGTTTATTATGTTTTTCAAATAATAAATCTGAATGAACAAATAAACAAAAATAATTTATAAGTCACATTTTATTATAAATTATATACAGTGCATTCGAAAAGTAACTATACATTTAGGTATGTGTTATTATAATATAGATATATAGTTACTTTTTGAATACACTGTATAATGAAGTATCATTAATCTAGTAGCTTTGGGAAATTTATCATTATTTGAAAGATCTCAATATTTGTTGGAAACTTTTCAAAGAACTAAAATATCATGGATTTCATTCAAAGTAATCCATGATATTTTTGATGATAAATACATTTTGTCTACTGATTTTTTAATATAACAGAACTGATTTGCACTTTTAAATTAATGTCCAGTAAATGAATCTAACTTTCCAATACAATCTTAAATCAAATAATAAATTTTTTAATCCAATTATTATTACAATCCAAATAACCTCTAGTGTCTTCTTAATTTCTATTATGATATAAATGATTTTTTCTTAGTATCTACAAAAATCGTATAATCTCAAAAGGAATAAATAAAAAATTTTGAATTGTAAATTTGAATTTTTGGCTACAATGTATATGGCATAACTTTCTGAGCATTATAATTTTCATTTCTTATTGAATTTAAAGTTGTACTAGATTCTTAATTCTTTTAGATACAAGAAATTAATTTGCTTTAAATGTCATTATTTTGTTTTAATAAATATTTTTTTGTTTATTTAAGCATATATTATTGCAGTATATTTGCCTAAACATTTCTTACTAGCCATTTAATGCAAGTTTTTCCATTATAATACTACAGTGGTACCTTGGTTAATGACTGTAATTTGTTCCAGGATTACCATCGTTATCCAAGGCATGATTCCCCAAAAGATTTAATTGAAAATTGATTAATTCGTTCCGGCTTCTCCCCATAACCATAGTAAATATTAAAAATGCAGATAAAACTCATTTAAAATATCCCTTAAAATATATGGAAAATATCATTTATTTATTATATTTGCTACAAAAAAATTGTGGAAAATATCATTTTATTTATTATATTTTTACATAAAAATTAACATTAATAAAATGAACTGTTCGTGAAAACAGCTTTTAATTATCAATCTTCACCAGAAGGGCAATTAGGCTCACTTCAGTTTTTCTTGACAAACGAACCCGTAAACACTGATTAGCAGCTTATAGATTCAACGATTATAATGATAAATACTGATTAGCATCTTATAGATTCAACGATTATTATATAGATAAGATTTGATTTTGCCTTACTGATTAGCAGTTTATAGATTCAACGATTATTATACAGATGAGATTTGATTTTGCCTTTATGGCTGAATGAAGAGTGACATGCACTCACCGATTTATTGTCTATATGAACTGTAGGATCTTGGACAGACTTTTTTTCTCTTCTAATGGAATCTGAAACTGCGACGTCACATCACTCGCGGGTGTCAAGTAATATATAACACAAACCAACAATAGAATCAGATTTTGTACACAGAATTTAAAATAATAATAGTCTATAAATCACTTTAAGAAACTAAAAAGTATTATTAAAGTGTTGCACGTCTATTTTTAATTAATTAAATAATTTGTTTTCATTACTATATGTTAATTATCATTTACTTAAATATATTTTTATATGGTTATAATTTTATTAATTTTAATTAAAGTAATGATATTGTCGGATTTGAATTGATTGTGATAAAGAAAAAATAATGAATAACAACTGAGCTAACAAATCACGTAATGCGATGACGAGCTGTTTTAGAGCTCTATTTTGTCGGAAGTTCACATGGGAGTCGTTAACCAAAGCCTGCGTCGTTAACCAAGAAATTTTTTTCTTACAGCCACTCGTTGTTAACCAAATATGTCATTATCCGAGGCCATCATTAACCAAGGTACCACTGTATTTAATATTATTTGGTGCATTGATATATCATGTAGATTGTTTCTTAACACAATAGAAACCAATAGGAGATTATTCTTTATATAAAAATTAATAAAAAGTAAAAATAAATTTAGAATAAAAGGATACAGTGCTCTAGTTTAAATGAAAATTCATTCAGTTTTTCAAATACATGCTACATTTTTATAAAAAAAAAATACATATAAAAAAAGCTAAATAATAAAAAAGCTAATAGTTAAGCTTTAATATGAGCTGGATAGACATTTTAAATATGCAGACAAAAAGTCCATTTCAAAACACATTAGCCACATCTAAATGTTATAAAGCAAACAACAGCTGATAAATATTGTGCAACTGTTATATAAACTAATTAGTTTTTTGCATCTATCTTAAAGCAAATAAAAAAACAGCAGATTTATTGTAATAACAATTAGAAAATACACACATTTATTTATTACAACAATTTCATTCAACCATTCTTTCAAAATCATTATGAAAGCAAACAATAGCAAATAACAATTGTTTAGATAATTACAAAAAACTTTAAAACATTAAACTATTAATATTTTAATATATAAAATAATTTTAAAAATTTTTATAGTATTAAAATATTTACATTTCTATCAGTTGGACTTCTTGTTGGAAGCTTATGCATTTCAAATAGCAAATCATCTCGAGAATTTTCTAAATCTGCAAGACTAAATAAAAAAAACAATCATTTTTATTATAGTATAATTATATTATAAACTATAATATAAAAAT
>AYEL01017851.1:0-13424 GCA_000484575.1 Olivierus martensii
AAAATTATAATATATTTTATGTAATAAAGTAAATCTAATTTAAAATATAATTATTTAATATTATTACAGCATATGTTCGATATTTGAAAAAGAATAAAGGACAGTTAAGAAAAGCCAGATCTACTGTACCAGATCTTGCAAGTGATACAACAATTTTAAATGTTCTTAATGGAGAGCAGAGTAAGTTTTACATAAAAATTTAAAATTTATACTGCTATATTCAAAAACTAAGTTGTGTGTATCATAGTTTCTATTGCATATTATATGTTCAGTAAGTATCATACATATTTATTAAAATTAGTGATCAAGATTTGACTTAAAAAATGAACTTCTTTTTTTTAATTATTTGCCAATATCTGTGAGAAAAGAATGCTTATACTTACTTGATCCAAGATCAATAACAGATCTCACATCTCCAGAATTTTTAGGGATCTCTGAGCATAACCTATTAATCCTCATCCTTCAATTCTCCAGCTATCTCCACTATAAATGTTAGCAATTCTTAAGTTAGTGAATTCTGAAATGATCCATTAACATTAGGTACAATATATATCAAAATAAATAAGCCATACTCTAGATCATATCTCATCTTCAATAGGAAAAATTTTTTTAACTTTTGTTTTAAAGCCTGTTATCTGTATTGTCTAACACTTGTATTAAAAATCCATTAGTTACACAGAAAAATATAAATATACAAAATGGCTTGTTTAAATCAAATAATTTAATCAAGATAAATTTAACCCTAGTATATTATTTTTGGAATTATACACTAGGGGGAAATTTGGCTTGTTTAGATTATTTGGTTAATATTCTCCTAGATAAGTTATACTTATGATATAATATTTACATATATATATAATGTAAATATTTTAAATTTTTTGTGTTTTATATTTTCTGTCAAACAATCAACTAACCAATTTTTTATAATTAATACTATACATACTCATGTACAGAGTATGTATAGTACTCTATACATACATACATTTTAGAACAAAAATGGTTTTTATAAAGGGGGAGTTTAGTTTATACTCCAATCAGTTAAAAATGAAAATTTTTTTAAGATTCATAAAATTGTCTTCTCAGTCATATTGCTTCCTCAGTTATTTCTAACAAAGTTCATTACATTATAGATTCTATTATTAAAAAATACATGAATGTGTATGATCATTAATAAATTATTTTCCTATATAGACTGTCCCCACTTTATGATGGGTTAAGTTTGAACACACTGGTGATAAGGTACTGTGGTTATAAATCAGAAATATAATGGTCACCACTTATTGTAATCACATCAAGCCAAACATTATTTGATGATAATATCTGAATGATAACAAAAACCAATTTGAAGTTCTGATTTCCCCTCTGTTTTGTCACTTAGTGTGGCCACTGCTTAACTTGTCACTGTAGAAGTGTACAAAGCATGTGTTTATGGCATGATATGACTAAATCACTTGAGATCCTTAAAATTTTAAATTTATAATTTTATCTTTACTTCTCACTTTTTAAGAAAAAAAAGAAAATTTTTAATTTCTATTAAGATTTCATTTGTGAATGTTTAACTGTCACCTATGTTGATTCCTTCTTTGTAAACAATGACACCTATCACCATTATTGTATTTTACTGAAATTTTTGTACTGCACTTATGTATCTGTAGTTCTTCTATAATAAAACATATAGCTTATCTTCCTTTATTGTGACATCACTTTAAATTTCAGACTTGTATGTCAAACATTACATTACATTACTTTAGTTACATCATATAGTGTTATACTGGATATCAAATACAGTATAGACAGGTAGAGTACAAATAAAACTAACATTTAAAAAAAACATAGTAAATTTTAAAAAGATATTACTGAATAAAAGACAAACTTAATTGTGTACATTTAAAATATTCTGTAACAATTGTCCATCTAATGTTTCTTCTAAGTAGATCATTAATAAAATGTTCATATTCATACTGTTTTACAAAATTTTTACAGCCTGGCTTATATCTCTCATTGCAGCATCTCTAATGCTTCTTGCATTTATTTGTGGAAGGTTTTAATGTTTCATCTTTTTTGTTGGATTCATTTTCTTTATCCAACTGCAAACTTGTTGAGCAGAACAACATACAAATGTAATTAATCAGTTATCTGAGTGGCAATGCTAACTTTGTTGTCTAGCATCATCCAAGCTTCGAATTCTGTTTGTCGTGTCTAAGGTTGCAAAAATTTCCATTTGTGTTCCAAAATCCACCATGTCTAAAACAGTTTTTTATAGTCTGCTGAGAGTTTTCCCATGATATAGCTAATAGATGTAGGGCATTCAGAAGACTTGTTTTCTTAGTTAATTCATTTATGGTGATATTCTGTAAATTTTCCATACTATCTAAAATTCTGCTGTGCATTTTGGGATGGCTGTAAGAATTCATATAATTCCTTGATCACAAGTTGAATGCATAAATAACATGTAACTAATAACATAAATAACATTAATAACATAAGAAGTTGTGTTTGCCAGTAAAAACACAAATTTTGATATATGTTAATGAAGAATTTATAACATGAGCAATGCAATTGTCTACCAGAAAACAATTTTGTGATCTGGCTTCTTGTCCCATTCAACTATCCATTCATAAGAAATTAAAACTGCCATCTACACATTACAGTTCGAACAGTAATGAATGGTAATTTTCCCACTTCTTTAAAACACTGTGGAGACTTAGTCTTACTGATTACCAACAGTCTCTTTTTTACTTTGCATAAAAACTATTACACACTTTTTGACTTTTTACAGAATTTTGCATTATCATTTTTGAACACATAAATATTGCTCAGGCAAAGCATGATAGAAAAGACTTGTTTTGTCGGCATTGTACATATCATGTGGAGAGAATTCTGAAATGATTTTTGGCCACTCATTTTTTAGCCAGGCTTCAGTTGCTGAAAAATTGCTTTTTTCTTTTCACTATGTGTTCTTTTGTTTACAATGTTTTTGCATTTCTTCCATTTATGGAACAAACTATCAGTAGTGACAAAATCATTCTTATCCATTTTCCATGTCAATTCTTCAGCCTTTTCTTCCTAAGAGGACCATAACTCATGCATCTTGTTTTCAAATATTTGTGAACCATAGTTTTAGCACCCTTTCTACTTTATCATTCTTTCCACCATGATTTCTCTGAATTCAGATTTTCATTTTGTCCTAATGCCTCTTCAGTTTGATCCCAATTATTTAAAAGCTTGCACAATAACAGATAAGAAATTTTTAAATACACCATTGTACTCTCCTTTGATTATTTCTATCCATCATAAAAATATAAAATTGATTTCATTTTTGTCTATACAGATAGTCCTTGATTTAATTATTCAGCTTATGATATTCCAATCTTATGACAGTCTTTACAATATTCTGAACTTGGCTATTTTCATAGCATATTGACTAGAAATACTTTTTGTTTTACTAAAAATTTAATAAAGCAATCGCTTACTATCTTGGAGATCCAAGTTCAATTTCAGATTAATTTATAATCTTGAGAACCTGGATTAAATTCAGATGATTATAACATCTTAAAGGATTTAATATTCCATTGTCTATTATTACTAAAATTATTAACGTTATGGGTCATTTTTGACTTATAATAAGGTTATCAAAACATTTTAAGTCAATGATAACCTGTATCTAAGTAGGGAGATAATTATATGCAAAAAATTTCCAGACAATGCTAGATACTTATGGTAATTGTTATATTAAATGAAATGACAATTACAGGAAATTTCTTTGATATTTTAATTGCATAAAAAGCATCTAATTTTTGTGCCATTTTTCTGGACCCCAGAAATAACTTCCAATCTTAAATAATTTATATATAGGCAGTGTTACATTTACCAATAGTTTAAATTGAAAGCTACAGAAATATCCAAAAAACCTATTGGTAACTGCCAATCTATTTATACTAATTTAAGTCACTGGTTTGGGAATAGTCTATATCAGTGGTGTGCAAACTATGGCTTGTGACTCCTCAAGGGGTCACAGAAAAATTGTTGAGGGTCGCAAAAATTTTGAGAAATTCTCATGTTGGATAATAAATTTTTAATTGAAAGAACTAAAAAAAAAATAATTTAAAAAAATACATAAAAATCACTCAACTCATTATTGTGTGTCTGACTATTTTTAGGTTTAAATACAACATTACTAATTTTATTTAAAAATTTATTTTCTTAATGTATTATAATTTTTTTATTAATATGCAGATTTTCAAAAATCTTATATCGAATCATATGTACTGAGATATACAATAAAGATATGGATTTGTATGTGGTAAAACGACTTTTATTATTACTATCCGTATATGCTTATTGTGTGTCTGACTATTTTTAGGTTTAAATACAACATTACTAATTTTATTTAAAAATTTATTTTCTTAATGTATTATAATTTTTTTATTAATATGCAGATTTTCAAAAATCTTATATCGAATCATATGTACTGAAATATACTATAAAGATATGGATTTGTATGTGGTAAAACGACTTTCATTATTACTATCCGTATATGCTTATAATAAGATGGTAACAACAGATAATGGTTCATGTAAATTTTGGTCTGAGTCACAAGTGTAAAAAGTTTGTACACCACTGGTCTATATCAATGATGGCAAATCTAAAATCTTTCCACATGCCAAAATCAGGCAAATATATATATATCATAGCTTGCCATGATATATATGTGCCTACTTAGAAATGAAACTAATTTAATTACCAGAATAAAACACAAATATTCACATTTGTAGATATAGTTTTTATTTATATTATCTAAAATGTGTAAATTAGTTTACAAATACTGAAGTTTAAAATAAATAAGAAGAAAATCAAATAAAATAAAAAGCTGCTATAAAATTTCTATGCACCAGTAAAATTTTGACGCATGCCATTAATTTGCCATGACTGGTTTATATCAATTTTTTTATATTTACTGTATTTTAGTAATAATTTTTTTTAGTTGTCAAATATAGAAAACAATCTTGATTGAAAATTTATGATATAGAATAATAAAATTCTTAAATTTGATTAAATTTATAGATTAAATTATTTCTTTTATTTTGAGAAACAATCAACATAAAACAATGAAACTTGTAATAATATATTTATAAATGTCCAATTTTTATATAAAGAAATATATTTTTAGATATTCCAATCTCCAAAGAGAAAGATTGTGTTGTTTGTATGGATGAAGAACGTAATTGTGTGCTTCACCCTTGTCATCATCTCTGCACATGTGCTAACTGTGGAAGAATGCTTCTTAAAAGACAAGATGCTTGCCCCATTTGTCGAAGACACATATCGAGTATTTTCCGTGTATTTCACTCATAAATGCTCTATAAGTTATAATGATTTCATATATTTTAAAATTTAATAAATACAAAAAGTTTTAAACAAAATTAACATAATTTTATTTTTGAGTTTTCTAGTTTTTCAATATATTAACATACTCAGAAGCATAGCTTTCAATATTTCATTCATTGCAAACAAATTCAAATTTAGAGTTTGAACAGAATATAATTAAAGAATTCAATTAGCAATATTCAATGAATAATTAAATGCAAAATTGATGACTAATAAAATGAAAAATAAATACAAAATCAATAGATCAATAAGACAAAATGTAATGTATGATCTTGTTCTAAATAAATAATTATTCAAAAGTTTACTATTTCAGAATCTTAATACAATATAGAAAATAGTATACTCTTCTCTCATTTTATAATATTAGTACATTCCTAAAAAATGATTGCAAAATGAATTCTCTTAATCTGGATCAAAATTATCATTAATTTAAATAGAAAAAATTATGATGTATTTCTGAGTCCAAAAATATCATCTATTTTTTACAAAAACATGCTAAAATATTATCTAAGAATAAAAATAAGAACAAAATTACTTCAATAATTAGTACTAGTTATCATAAAATTAACAAGTTAACAAAGCAGGTTTCTTTGTGAAAATCATTAATAAGACTGAATATCTGCTGCTGCTCACTTATTTTTCATAAAGTTTAAGAAACAATAATTAATTAGTCAACGAACTATAAACATTAACAGATACTAATAGGTATAATATGCAATTAAATGTTTTATCAATAAAGAAAATATAAAACTTAAAAAATTCAATGGAAAAATATTAATTCATAACATTCGTAGAAAAGTTAATATGTGGCTGTATATTTCTGTCATGTATGCACCAGAATATGGGTACTTGAGAACTGAGATATGTGAACATTCTTCTGTTGTATGTCTAATATTGTTGATGTACTCTGAATTTTCTTCTGCATCATAAAGTCAGATTATTTGATTTTGAAATTTTTGAATATTAAGTGTTTCTTGTAAATGTAAGTTAGTAAACTTATAAATTAATATTACAGGAAACTACTTGCTTTAAACCAATTATAAGACAAACAGTTCTACTAGCAAATACGAAGTTATTTATTATGGTATAAATTACTTTGTATAAATGGTACCATAATAAATAACTTTGTATTTGCTAGTAGAGCTGTTTGTCTTATAACTTATAAATTAAAATTAGAATACAAATTGAATTTATTTAAATAATGCAATCTCATAAACTGGGAGTTTATAAATTGGAAAACTGATTATATATTAATAAAATAAAGATATATAATGCTTCAAAACTATTTCTATAATTTTGAGAATTTATATGCATTTATTAATAAATAATAAATTAAACCAAATAATTAGGAATATATCTCAATATTTCAAATTTTCTTTGATTTATGATAATTACAGTTTGATTTTACTTTTAGACGCAGTACAACAAATATTCCACTTAAATTTCTTCCATGTTTAGCATGTCTGGTTTGACTTCAACTGCACCTTAATTTTTTGTCTATAGAAAAAATTTGCAAATAAATGTAGAAAATAAACTTTATTCTTAACAAATTTGTATAAGAAAATGTTTAACAGAGTTAAATTGAGTGCTAAAGATAGACATTTCATTTTATCCATTGATTTTGAAATTGTTTTATTTTTGCACTTCTTCATAGAAGTGAGAAGTGCTTTCTTGGTGGGAAAATATATTTCTTTCTTAATAATCATGGTCAAAAAATTTCTAATATAGGCATACCTCATTTTATGATGAAAAAATTTCTAAGTATAAGAATACCTCACTTTATGATGCTTCACTAATATGCACTTCTCAATTATATTCCATGTTTTTATTTTATATCTCAAAAGGAAAATTATCTACAAAATAATATTCAGAATAAATATACAAAACATAAATTAACACATAGATAGGCCAAGCTGTCTATGTGTTAATGATAGTGGGCAGTCCATAAATTTTGGTTGTTTTCAACTTATGAATGCTCTGACAGACATACAGACAGCTTATTCCTGCTTTCACAATGGCAGGCATCAAACTGAACCCTATTGTAAGTCAAAGACTACCTGTACTCACTAACTGTGATATGAGGAATATAAAATTCTCTATTTGCATTGTCTTGTTGATTTGCCTGAGTTTTGCAAAAATGTTTATCTGTATCATTAAATCAACATTTGTGATGATTACTAGTTTTCTTTATATAATGTAGAGAATATCCAATTTCCTATAAATTCTTGTGTCATAGGTAAATGGGCAATCTGCTGAAAGGATTTTTATTATATTCCAGTGAAAGTTTCTCTGTATTTGTGTCTTGTATAGTAGACTTATTATATATTTTGGTCCAAAGAAACTGAGCATGTTTTGCATCAATACTGTTTAGCATTTTGATCTTGATTTTCCAGAAATGCTAATAATAGCACTAGATGTACTAATTATTTCAAAATTAGAATTTTTTATCATTCCTATAATGCATACTTTCTTCATATTAATTGTATTCCCTTTCAAAATTGTAAAGCTGCTTTTGAAACATTCTGCATATTAGTAAAATAATTGATTTAAATGTCTGTAAAATTCTGTTTTAAATTTTTTATCAACTTATAAATAATTGCATTATACAAAATATCACAAATAACATTTTGTATAAAATATAAAAATGCTGTCTATCTATTTTATATAATTAAAATATATAGGGAAAACTAATACAATCAGAAATATGTTTGTTTATAAAATTTAAGCTTGTTAAGGTATTTTTGAATGACACATGCTGCTAAAAGAAATAAAATTCTAGAAAATACTGAAATATGTTCATTTAAGACTTATATATAAAATATATCTTACTTAATAAAGATATGTTAAGGTATGTTCTTTAACAATAGTTTTAGAAAAGAGAAAAAAATCAATATATTTTGTATTTTACTGTATTCTATAAAACAGTGAAGTACACTAGAATCTCAATAGTTCAAACAGACCAAAATTGCATTAAATTATCAAAAAAATTTAAATTATGTAGAATATATCCACCAAAAAAAAAAAAAAAAGAATTTGAGATATATAAAGTATTTATTGTGCTTCATTATAAAGAAATTAAAATGATTATTTTATTTGATATGCAGAAAGATCCTTTAAGATTTATTTGTTTTGGAACCTGAGATTGCTTCTTTATTATAAAATTACATGATAATTTCAATAGTACAACATTTTGGTTGTTGCTCTTTCTACAATTCTATATAGCTGTAGTCTTAAACATATGCCTTAAAGAAATGTGGATACTCAATGACTCTCACCAATTAAATTTAATTGTATAGGTAAAGTTGAAAACCTTAAATGTTGATAGGTTCTTAAAAATTATCCAATCATTTTTTCAGCTAAAGAATGTAGAAATAAGTGTGTTATAAAATTATTTTTAAACAACTTTAATCAACAAATAGGGTGTACATGAAAGAAGAAATTCATTTTGTCTAATGTGACTTCTTTAGTCCTATAAAGTGAATGTAAAAATGAAATTAATAAAGTAACCAATATTTGAATGCTTTTTTCCTCCAAAGTATTGCTAAATTTCTGGATTACATCACATCTGTAGATGATTGAACATGCAATTTGAAGGGCCTAAACTATGGTTATCTGTTCAACATGCTTATCTGTCTTTCAAACTGTGTTCAACCATCTACACATATGATGCAATTCAGGAATTTAGTAATACCTTGGAAAAAATATATATGCATTCAAATATTGGTTACTTTTATTAATTCCTTTTTTACATCCTCTTTATAGGTGGATTGATGAAGTCATATTAGACAAAATGCATTTTCTCCCTTATGCACACAACCTATTTGTTGAATAAAGTTGTTCAAAAATAATTTAACTCTTATTTTTATGCATTTTGACTGAAGAAATGATCAGAAAATTTTTAAGAAGCTATCAATATTTAAGGTTTTCAACTTTACCTATTATTACTATCATTCACTCACATCAATCTATTTATATAAGCAACAGAGAAAATAACTTTGATTGCAGCATATGATCAAATAAAATGGAATTTCAAACAAATATATTCTGTTATAGATAATGAATATATGATCAAAATATGGATTGAATGTAACAAGTTGTAAGCCACTATCCACTACACAAGTATCTAAATTTATCCTTTTTGCTTATCTTTCTGAATTTTTTCATATAAATTTGATTTTTTTGCAGAAAAATTAATCAAATCATGTTATCGAAAAAGAATTTCAGTTTTTATGAGATTTATAAGAATATTATTTTATGAAATTAATATTATATATTAATATATAACATTATATTATATATTAATTTCCATAAAATAATGAGTATTTAATTTCTAGAATGTTTATATTCTAAAAATTAATAAATTAGTATTCATTGAAAACAAATACAGTACCAGCGGCGGCTCGTGGATGATTTTTGTGGGAGGACTGGAAAAAAAGTGGAAAGAGATAAGACACAAGTATATACAAGCTAAAATACATAGTGCGGAATGCAATGTTTGCAGCCCACGATATACATATCACAAAAACATACATCATGGGGTTACTCCACCTTTCAGTACATTGACTATGCAGTGTACCCCACCTGCTCAATACACTGACTATGCAGTGTGACTCGGTCTGCACTTTGCAGCCCTGATGAGTACGCAATCGCACTGACTCATACAATACACATACTGCTGTTCAGTACATTGACTATGCGGTGTGACTCGGTCTGCACTGACTGCAGCCAATACACTGGCTATGCGGTGTGACTCGGTCTGCACTGACTACAGCCCTGATGAGTACGCAATCGCACTGACTCATACAATACACACAACAGAGCGACCTATCAAGGTATCTAGTACCTACAATTCAAAAATAAATATACTACGAGGTACCTAGTACCTACAATTCAAAAATAAATATACTGCGAACGGAAAAAAACGAACGGAAAAAATATCCTAGTATCTACAAGCACACATATAGAGCGCCTATTGAGGTACCTAGTACCTACAATTCAAAATATATACAGAGTGCCTATCGAGGTACCTAGTACCTACAATTCAAAAATATACAGAGCGCCTATCGAGGTACCTAGTACCTACAATTCAAAAATAAATATACTACGAACGGAAAAAATATCTTTTGTAAAATAATTGTATAGTAATATAATAGCTATAATAATTTTAAAATGTCTTCATTTTGGTGGGAGGGCTGCAATCCTGCAGCTCTATGGGCGAGTGCCGCTGTACAGTGCTATAATTTTACATAAACAGATTAACAAAATGTATTCAATAATGCAACTGACAAACTGTATAGCAATGCTGATTATAATTTTCACACAGACATCAGCTCAAATAACAAGAAATGCTTTTTATTATAAAATGTTTTTGGTCTTTCTAAGAGACCCTCTTCATTATATACACTTTTTTAAACAAACACTTTAGAACACCTAATAATAATATATTTTTATAATAATAAACATTTCTTGTCATAAGAGTTGATGTCTGTGTGAGCAGGAATTTTAAAACTTTAATGCTGATTATAGTTATTTAAAATCTAATGCTTAAATTTTATCATTAAAAATGTATCTGATTGTATTATTGGATTGTTTTTCCTAAATTGCTCTGATTTCAATAAATTGTTTCAACTTTACAAACATCTATCATAATAAAATACTGTAAAGTTTATCAGTATGAAAAGGGGAATCTGAATATACTATACTGAATTTGATTTTTTTATTAAAAATTAACTCTAAAACTAACTATTGAATAATTTAATATGCAAATATTAAATTATTCAATTGTTAATTTTAGTTTAGATTTTTTTTTTTTTTTCATTTTTTCCTCATTTTAAAAAATTTCAAAATCAATATTGTTTGTAAATAAAAAATTTTTAAATATATCTAACAAACCATAATTTCATTAATCTTGTTTTTCTTGAACATAATGATAATGCATATTGTTTTTAAATATATGTATTTTAAAAATGTTATATTCTATGTAAATAGTTAATATCTATACTTTTTGCAAACAGTTTAAATACTGATAATTTGTAATAATATTTTAGACATCAGAGAACTAAACTTAATTGCAAAATTGACTAAAATATAATTAAGTAAATTTATTTTCTTATCCAATGCAATTAAGTGAGGTGTATAATTAATATTTATAATATTTAAACTTTAAAAACAAACATTTAGAATATTTTATATCAATATTAAATATGTCTTGAATTATTTTTTAAATTTTATAAGTTAGTTATGAACACAATATTCATATTAATTTTCTGTGTAAAATGCATTTTAATATGCTCAAAAAATATATTTTAGAAATATAATCGATTAAAATATAAAATGTATTAAGTTATTAGAAAAGCATATAAATACATTTTTTAATTAAATTATTTGATGAAATAAAATAGGAAATTAATTTTTTTTTAATTGAATATTGTACTTAAAGTGAAATTATAATGAAAATATATTTAAAAATAATTTGTACTTAAGAAAAAAATGCTTGAAATTAATATTAAATTGTTTCTTCAGGAGACGAGAGTCATAATGTCCCGATGATTGGTAAAATGTTAGCAATGAGAGCAATGTCCCGATGATTGGTACAATGTTATTGCCAAGTCAAGGAAAAAAAATCCCTTTCATGTCCCACTGTAATGTCAAACAATGACTTTTTGTCTGTGGAAAACTTGTTACAGTCAATCACCGAAAAAAAGATTGATGATAAAAAACATCTAGTGTCATGGCTGAAAATGCAGTGGATTCAGTACCAAAAGAGTGAACCATGTGCAATCCTTTTTAAAGAGAGACTTTCTGAAGACATGGCATTTTCTAAGTTGGATTTCAAGCCATCATCTAAAAAAGGATGCCCAGGTTCTCTTGTTAACATACCTCAGAAAAATCTGTATAGACATCCACGAACTGTTGCAAAAGGGAAGAAATAGGATATGCAACACCATCTACCTTCCATTCCGCCTGTTCATCATCATTACTTTGAGTCTCCTTACTTCTGACAGTGCTGATTATATTGGGCCATTGAATGGAGATGACAATGTTGACGATGAGTAAACAAAATTATAATTATAAACAATATTAAATATAGTGTTGTTACTACAAAGCTTATTTTTTTGTCATTCAAATCCTTTACCTGTTTATATCACAAGTGGTGTAACTCCATTTAAGCTTTTATACCAGGTCTATAACTGAACAAAAGTTATCAAAGATGTCAATAAATATTAAACAAACCTTTTTACACAAATATATAAAGAAAGATATTTTAAAAATGTACTGCTGAATTTTCTATAGGAATCCTAGTAAAATATTAAATGTCTAAAAACAACAATAATGTGAGTTAAACCACTTGGGCTTTAAGGTGCTCATATATAAATAATTTATTGTAAACATTTTAAAAATCTGTCAGAAATCTTTTGCCCATTAAAACTAATTTCCAAAAAATTGTTAAAAATACTTATATTTTCACTCTTTAATGTTATTGCAAACAAAAACTTTGAGTCTTTATACATACTGAATTATGGATCTCTGATTATTTGATATTAATATTGAAATGTGCATATGAAAAATCAAAGCCAAACCTTTCCTTATTTCTATTTATTATATTAAGGATAAGGATATTTACATACCTGACTCAATCTTTCAAAAATGGCAATAAAAAACAAAGTAGTTTCACCTTCTTTTCTTTTGTATGGTAAGCTTGGTGGCTAAAGTTTGATTGCCCCTTTCCACTCAAATAGAGTACTAAGGGAGCCGTTCTGAGCCAAAATTAAATGCAAAATGTAGTAAAAGCAAAGAACCCTTCCAACTTAACCTATGTGATGACGTGTGAGAGTAACTCTGTATAGAGGAGTATTAATAACCTATTTTAAGTTAGGTAGAAACTTAGAACTATTGTTAGTAGAAATTAAGTACTATGTTATTAGAAACCTAGAACCATGTTAGTAGAATATCTAGAAAGTATGTTAAGAGGAAACTTATTTTAAGTTAGTAAAAGACTTATAACTATGTTAATACCTAAAACTAATAATTTTTTT
>AYEL01017852.1:0-94522 GCA_000484575.1 Olivierus martensii
AAATATATGTATATATTAGAATATATATATTTTGTTAATAATTATTAAAAAAGTCTATGTCAAAAGACAAAAACTGAATTATATCTGAGAAAGAAAATTTTTGTTTATAAAAATTTGTATTATTGCATTTTTATCTGATGTAGCAGAAATCAATAAAATTTGTTAAAGTTGCTTGTTATATTAAAACAATCTTAATTAAATAATTTATTGACTTTTATAAAATTAGAGGAACTAGTATTAAAATATTATTTTAAATATTTAAATAATTAATTATTAAAAATTTAATAATATAAAAAAAAAAATTATAAAAAAAAAAAAAAAAATACATTATTTTAAATTAAGAAAATTATAAATGGTTTAAATAAATATTATGAAATCTGAAAGATAAAAAAAATCTTTAAAATATCTCAATTTATGATAGTTTCAGATAAATAATATAAAATAAAATATCAAACAATAGTTATTTCTTTGTGAAAGAATTTTAAATTATTTTTTATATTCTCTTAAAGTTATAAGACTGGATATGTTTGGTTATTATATATATAGATTTTAATATATCAACTAAATAATTCAAAGTAATTATTTGTTAATTCATTAAATAAAAATTATCGACCTTTATTAAATGATAATTCTTTGCATTACACGAAATACTTTTAATTATTTTTATTTATGTTTAATATTTACAAAAAATTTAATAAGAATTTAAAAAATCATTCTAATATTGTTATTCAATACAATAAACTCTTAATAATTGGGATTGCTTCATTTTCTGATCAGAAATTTCAAATTTCTTAAAATCCGGTATGATTAGAATAGATTATCTACATTATTTAAATTTATAATTATTAATATGTAATACTTTAAAAAAATTATAGGCTATTCAAAATAAACTGAATATAATATTAACATAATATTTTTATGAATCTTTTTATAATTTATCTGGATTCCATTTAAGTTAAATATATTTTTAGATTTTAAAATAAATTTGCTTATTTTTATGAACTACAACTTAAAAATAATTGCATTTAATTATATTCTATAATTCTGAATTTTTAAAATTTGGATTACTACTATCCACATTTAGTCTGAAGCAGAATATATTCTATTATTTATATTAAAAGTAAATGGATAATATATAATAAATAATTACTGCATATATGAAAAAGCATTTACAATTCTAAAGTTTTAGAAAAGTATAAAATGCATCGATTATTATTTTTAATTGTCAATTTTTAAGTTCCATCAAGAATTGTTGAAATTCGCAGAAATATATCCAAGTCATGCTAAATACTGAATTTAAGCAAAACAACTTAAAATAAATTATAAAGTTTTATTCCTGTAGCCTTGAAATATCAAATAAATTTCATAAATGATTGAGCAATATTTTGAAGTAATTTAGTCCTATATTAAGAATGTATTTTCCCTTTGAGATATCTTAATCATTAATAATTTTCTTTCCTTTCTGATTTAAAAATATATCTATAATGCATAAATATATCATAATTACGAAATCGAGCAAAATTTATGATAACTCACCATAATATACAATACTCTATAGCAAATTTTGTTGTTTAGTTTCATAAGACACGCATAATCTTTAAACTAGTTAATATTTAATTAACCAATTTATTTTAATTGTCAAAAATTAAAAAATATATATATAGAAAATAATCTTTGTTCTGTAGATTCAAATAGTTTGTTATTTTTCTTAATTTTCATAGAAATTTACACTAGTTTTGATTCGTTTGTCTAGCTGACAAAAATAATTAAATTATAAATTTATGCTTAACAGAATTTGTTTTTCTAGAATATTTAATAATAAACAAGTGTTTAATTTTTTAACAAACCCATACACCACATAATAAAATTTTTAAAATAAAGATACGATTAGGTCAAATGATTGACATAAATTTATTTTTATGAAACTTGGCAAGTAGCGCATATTCTTCTTTACCAAAGTTTAAATATTTTTTTTTATTAGTCTAACAAGTTCCATTTTTCGTCTTATAAAGGAAAATTTAATTAAATTCAACACGAACTATAAATTATCGTTATTATGTCAATCCAGTTTTTTAAGGTCATTAAAAAATCATTTTGTATTGTAATAAAATTAGCTTATAGGTTACGTAATCATCGCTAGATGGAGGCGTGAATTTCATTTATTCAATGCGATGTTTCAGTATATATTAAGATAAGGGTATTTTAAAAAATAATTGATACTCGTTAAATTTTAATTTATCCATTATTAGTAATTAAGAATGAAAATAAATTTTAACAACTCGGAGACAAAACACGCGATTGAAATTGCGCTCCTTACACACACGCTAATTATCGTCGTTCAAGGTTTCACGTAATAAGTGTTGTACAGAAAACTGTTGCGTAAACAAATCCAAAACTGAAGTTCGAGGTCGAATAATTAAAACAAAACTTTAATAAAGTGACGATTCTGTTTTTTTCTGTCCCGGATTTGATAAAAATGCAGCTAAGCTACTGTGTCAAATAATGTCCTACTAGAACCGAGCTACAACAACCGGTCTTGTCCTCCCTGTAAAATTTGGCCTTAGGTAGACCAAGTTTTTTAGATCGAGGACGTGGCAATATACCCGGTTAATCTAGAACAAAAATAGATTTTGTCTGGTGTCGCCCTGTCTCTTATACTTTTTATCCCTGGCAATTTTTCGTAGAAAAATATTCTGAAATTTTGATTTTTTTTTTTTCTTCTTCTCCCAACTACGCGCGAGAAAGGGATATAATTTTATATACGTATGAATTGGATTTAAAAATAACCCGAATAGTTTTTCATTATTTTGTCCTTAGTTTTATTTTGAGGGTAAGCGGAATTCAATGGGCAGGAAGGGCGTCAACAATGCTAGAGGATGGAATTCGACATGGCTGATGTTCATGTTGGTAAAGGGAAAGAACAGGAATTGTATAAAAAGCTTTATGTTCCGATCAGAAAATAACGTACTAGTCTTATGGAAAACATCTTTTAATCGTGATTACATAAAAATTACAAAAATTATGTACAAGTAAATGAGTCGATATTCACAAAAACGTATAATATACTGTGTGTATATTAACAACAGTGTGATCGAAGAAAGAAAATATCGCGAATATTTGTTATTTATTAAAATTCATTATTTAATATCGTCTGGAATATTTTAAAACCGAAACGAAGTAATTTAAAAATGATGTATTCAGTTAGGTTTGTAAAATAATCCGATAATTATTAGTATATTAAAATAAACACCCACGCGAGCAGGATACACGATTCTATAAATGGAATGATTGACACCGCTAATCGGCCGGATTGAACGGAGGCCCTTCTAGATTAAAGATAGCCCTTCCAAGTATCCTGCCGGCCGTCCCTGAGAAAGGAATCGTTCCAATACCCGATTAATGGTTAGAAATGGATACTTTGGATAAAATTTCGAATTTTGCCAAAATGAACGATTAAAATATACAAAACAACACTTTTAAGTATTCTTTTCTTTTAAATACGAGTCGATTTTTTGTGGTTAAAGATAGGCCATTGGTCGTTGTTAAAATCTTACGGGATCGTCCCTTTTCGTTACGTTAACGGATAAAAGTTTGGAAATGACTATACAAATTTCTTCCCGAGATCGCGCTACGCGGCCAGTTTTCTGATTAAAAATTCGATAAGCGAAATTTCGCTATATATAGACCAAGAAATCGTTTTCACAGTCTGTAACGAAACTAACGCCGGTACGAGCGTTACTTCCTCTTCTCGGAGCGTAACTGTCGGTAATTCGTAACGGATAAATTACCTTTATGGTCACAAAAGCTGTATAATAAGGCGATAACCTAAAGATGTCACAAATTGAGCAACGTTAGTTCGAACCCGACATAAAAATTATTTTCCCGTAGATCAGTTACAAGAGGGTTGTAGTTGAGGAAGCGAAGAATCACTAGACGGAATATCACCGGAAGAAGCGATGATGATAGTTTTGGTGTAGCCTCCTTCGGGTGTCCTGACGGTATATTCCTTAGAAGCGTCTGCTTGTTTCCATAAAGGAGCGTTATCTTCCTCCGGTAACTCCGCCTGTTTCCAGAGAGGAGCGTCTTTGGTATCCGATAAATCGGAAGACACGTCTAGTCCGGTATTGTAATGGCTGGTAGAGGTATCACTCCCGTTACCGTTAACAGTTTGTCCGCTGTTTTGGTCGTCTGTATAACTCCACGATTCGAATTCTATCTCCGCCTCGGTTTTGGAAGAATCGGGATTTAAGTGGCTGTAGACACCGGTAGCTTTGGCCTGTTTCAATAGGAACTGTTTGTGAGACATCATGATGTTGTCCAGTTCCTTTTCGCTGATTTCTATGACTTCCTTGGACTGGGAAGAGGGCTGATAAGATCGTAACATCACCGGCGGAGAAGGATGCTCTCGCTTTTCCAGTTGTTTGATGACGGGTGGGATGACCGGAATTTCTATACAGACGGAATTATCTGTAAAGTTCTTTCCGGTTTTAGGTTCACTTTCTGGCGATAATCCGTTTTGATTACGTTGGTGATCGGAACCGAGTGTTAAGTCGGTGGTTAACAAAGTGTCGGGTCGAATGACTTTCTTGATGGGTGTGGAGGTAACAGTTTTGGTGTGGTTGTCACTACAAGTGGAAAGACTGGGCGAATGACTGGCGGTAGAAGGCTCGGAAGCGGTTTCGAATTCTACGTCGTTTTTCTGAGAATCGTTAAAAATTTGGGTTTTAGACCGGGACGGGTCCGGATTCGTATCCCATTTCTTCAGTCCGATGTCCGAAGAGCCGTTGGGTTCGGCCGAAATGTCCGTTTCTACGCTGTCGAAATCCGGCGGCTTCAAGATCTTCTTTTGTTGAATCAGATTGGAATCGGGAATGGAATCTCGCTGCAGGTCTAAGGACACGGCTCTTTCCAATAGCGTGGGCGATTTCTTGCAGGCCACCTCTTCTAATTTCGTCAGATCTCCCAAGGACGAAGACTTTCGTTTAGGCTCTTCGGGAACCCCTAATTCTAAAGAATCGCTAGAAACATCCGAATGACTTTCGGTGTCCTGGTGTAAGCTTTCCCTGTCCAAACTGTCGTTTTCCTTTAACTTTTTCACCCCAGCGGATACCAGATTTTCCGAGTCGAAATTCTTGTCATCGTCCGAATCTACTTGGTGTATTTGCGCTATGGTTTCCGAAGAATTTCCGTGAGGCGGTTTAGGGGGGGCGGGCGCTTTTCTTTTCCCCGGAGTACCGCCCCGACGAGGATAGGGCTGAGGAGGTTTATCTTCTTCTTTATCGGATTCGTATTTGCCGTTCTCTTCCGACTGATTCAAAATGATGTGGACGTCATCGGCGGAAGTCGAGTGGTCGGATTCTTCGGTAACGCCAGCGTTGTGGATTGTGGCGGAATCCGAATCTTTTAGGCTGTCTAACTTGGACGAGGGCGAGCTCTCTTCGTTTAGAACGGCTAAAGCTTCTTCGTCCAGAGAACCGGTAGAAATCAGTGCCAATGCCGATTTATCGGCCTCTTCCGGCAGACTATCGGCGTTTCTTAAATAGGGTCGGTTAGGTTTGGGATTAGCGGCGCTCAATCCGATGCTTTGGGACCTCTTAGGTACGGAGTCTTGATTGGGAGCCGCGTCTTTTCCTATCTGCGTCAGATCGTCGATGGACTGGCTCCGGTACAGAGGATGAAACAATCTCTGACCTCCGGTTCGGAAACTGACGGATCCCAGTCGTTTGCCCGGAGAAACGGGAACCACTCGAGATTTTTCCGTAGCTTTAGCTAGTTCTAGGTGGACGTTATAAGGAGAAGCGTAACTCAGAATGGTTAAGGCGTCCTCGTAAACCATATTGTTGAAAGATACGGTGACGCTCAAGATACGATCTCCTGGAATAAAGCCACAAGTTATTTTATAGCGCGCTATATAAAGGCCATAATTAGCGGGCGCGCTGCTTACCCGCTCTGATCTTTCCAGATTCGCTAGCCGGCCCGTGATGCAGGACGTCTTTGACGAAAATTCCGTCTCGCATATTGCCACAAATGTTAAAACCCAAACCGGTGAAATCGTGTCCTCTTAAAGGCACCGTTATTCGTTCCGGTTCCTGCCGTAAACAAATAAATATTATTAGATAAAACATTTTCCTCTACCGATACGTTAAACATTCACTTACCACAGATATATAAGAATCGTCTCGACTTCTTTGCTTTTTCACTCCGTGAAATACCGAAGAGAAAGCGTGAGTTTTGGTTAATTTCGCCTTCTTATTTTTCATAGGAAACGCCTATAAACATTAGAGAAAATAAAATAGGAATTTAGTAATTAAAAAAAATTGATTTTTAAAATATTTATAATATTCTCGACTATACAAATTATAAGAATAAATATTTTTATCTAGTTTAGAAATACTTCTCGTTAAAAAATATTAAATGAATAATCTGGTAAACAGAGCCGGCAACTTCTTTTATAGCGCCCCCTATATTTTTTAAAGATAATAATGGCTAAATAATCTGGTAAGGCGGCCCCGTACGGTGATGCCTCGGACCGGCTCCATTGGTAAACAAAAATTAAATTATGTCGATGGAAAACCGAGAATTTAAAAGGACCATAACCTTTTAATAAAGATTTAGATCTATTACGCGAAATGGTCGGAACTATCGGCGATGTTTCGCGAAAAACTGTGCAAGAAGAAAACCGATTATCGACGATACGAGAAAAATTTGTCATAAATCTACCGTAACGTTTAAATCTAATAAGTGGCGTAAGGATTTCGAAAATTACAAAAATATATATAAGGCCGGAGACGATATCGAATAAATAAAAAAAGAAATTTGGAACGAAAATAAAATGAAGATTAAAAAAATAATAATAATGATGACGGACGAGATAGGAGATGGCGCTACCATTCGATTTAAAAACTGGCGGGAGGAAGAACTTTTATCGAAGAAATAGAAAAGTTCTTCGGAGCGGAAGAGATGGGAAAACATGGCCGAGGTTCTACCAGAAATCGTTTGAAAATTAATCGGTCATCCATTCCGGCCATAAACGGTGCTGGTTAATTAATTGTTGTCTAGGCGGTATTTTTAATTAGAATCGGTGTCGGTCCCGATTAATGGTTATCAGATATCGAGAATATATTTAAGACGATCAGATTTCCTTCGGTCGTCTTTCCTTCCCCAGCCTCTAACGCTAATTATAGAAAGCGAATAGAGTAATTAAGTTACAGAACGCGTTGGGTTTAAGGTTAAGGTCAAAACGCTCGAAGTCCATATGTCGATTTATAGAAGCGGGAAGTCATTTTAATCTTCTCCTTTCGAAATTAACTTAATGAGTGATATGGATTCTGTCTCCGGGTCGTTTAAAGTGGATAATTTGTAGAAAAGGCCGAGTCTTCTGGATCGGAAAGAATGCGGAATTTGGTTAGGGCTGAATAACGAATACGGGACAAGTACGAAGCGGTTGGCAAACTTACCGTTGAATTGGGTTGGCCCGCCGTTCCGTTATCTGGGATCAATCCGGCCAGTCCTGCGAATAAAACACATTCTATTATCAGCCTTATACAGTAATAGTTAAATATAATTAGTTCACTTCCGCTACTATAACTCTTTGGGCGGAAAATAATATTCTCCGATAGAGTTTTAGGTGTCGGCCTAACAAAAGACGACACTTCCTCTATTAGTTACGTATACCGGAGGTGTCACGCCGGTTTATTGGCCCGACTCTAGGAAGTCGTCTATAAACAATTTTTCTCTAAAACTTTCTGTCGATTCCGATCGATTTATTTTTTGATAGCTTAGATCGAAAGCGATATTACAGCCTGGAATTTATGCTCACACGCGTTTCGTTAGCCATAGAGCTATTTTTATGTATTATTTTCTGTATTTTTAATTCGATTTAATGGTAAATTTCCAAACATTAGGCCCATATAGTATACATATCAAAATATTTTGCCATTTATGGTCGTAGTTTCGTTAGATTAAATACGGTCATTCGAAACCATACCGTCGATTTACGGATAAAAGTTGTTCGCTTTCGAATTTGTCATCCGGAAAATTTGGAGGTTATTCGTGGAGTATAATATTTACCACATCGCGCTATTTACACCGATACGCGAATACTTCCGTACATAATATTCGATCGTTATGTAAATAATATTTATAAGTACAGTCCCATATAATATATTCTCGAGATTAGGGGTTCCAAAGTTTTTCCTAGTTGGGCCAAATTGTAAATTCCAAAATGTTTGGCGGGTCAAGAAAAGTGTTAAGGAAAAATATGTTCAAATCGATAGAAAGTTTGACACCGGGGAAAGATTTATACTGATTTTATAGCGTAATCGTTCTTTATTTACGCAATAATTACTTTTTTATTACAAATTGTTTTAAAATAGCAAACATTTTTTTATAATTAAAAAAATAACTAAATAATTGCAAATAAAAAAGAAAAAAATAATAAATTCATTAATCCGAGGTATGTGACTCGTGCAGTTGTTTTTTTTTTAATAATATCATTGAGTCTTAGTTCTAAGTCGATCGAATATATTTTTAACGCCGCTGGTAAAAGTTCATCACTTAATTTTGATCTCAATTTGGACTTATTAATACTCGTGATTGAGAGTGTTTTTTCGCATATATGTAAGCGCTTCCAAATAACGAAAACATATTTGGAAGCGCTTAAACATGTATTTTTTTAACCGAACAATTTTTAATTATAATATGATAAAATTTATTTATTTTTTTGTAAAAGTGTATATTTTCTCTAAGAATTCGAGATGGAGGATGATCTGACATGGCGGGCCGCATTTCTAGGGTTTGAGGGCAACATTTGGCCCCCCTGCTCTAGATTAATTCACCAAAAATATGTGAAGATAATTAATTTTTCTCTCTTTAAATTTGGTCGAGTATCTCTTTCTATACTTTATTAATGGATAGCCAATGATAAAATATTTCTAACGTCATTCTCTTTCGATTAAATATTCTTAACTAGTTATATTACTCCATGTTTTTATACCAGTTACCGTAATGTAAATTTTAAAAAATTCCATTAAGTTTAAGCGATTTCTCTTTATAAGAAAAAATAATAAAGTTAATACGAAAAATATTCATTTTTTTATAAATCCAGTTTAGATTTTTAAATATGTAGATTTTTTTCGATTTCAAATTAGAAATGCAATTTTATAAGTAGAGTTATTAAAGTAATTCGAGTTAAGTGTGGCGTAAGAAATTTTATAAGATGGTAAAAAGTTTTTGTTTCTTCAATATTCGAATCTGCAGACTTTTCGAAAAAAAAATGTAATTATTCTTTACTCGATCATCCGGAATATATAAGCTGTTAGGATATTTAAATGATTACCAAAGGAATCGAATCATTGAAAATGCGAAGAACATTCTTAGCTTAATCCGTAAAGAAATATTTCCCAAAATCGGATCACGAATAATTAAAAAAAAAATGGATGTACCGTATTTATAGTGTATTTCGTAACCAATTTTTAAGCCAAATTGTAGCCAATTTTTTAAAGACGTATTTGAGATAGATGGCTTAACGGATAGCCGATGATAAAAGTTGAAAAACATGGCCTTAAAAGTATTTTAATTCGGTTGACACCACCACGGTTTTAATACGATTATCACCATTTATAGAAATATTTAAAGAAAAGAAATTTTAGTAAGTAAAATATAATTTTTCTAAACGAGTACAGAAAGAATAATAAACGTATTTTGTTTCAAAAACAAAACTTTGGTTTGTCATTATCCATAGACACATTTACATTTTTAATTGCCTCGTTCATTCTTACATTGTTTTCGTACCATTAAATATCAAATAATGAAAAATGCCAGAATTATGTCGTATCGTTTCATTTAGATAATAAAAAGCTTACTAGTTTTATTTTGCGCCAGAAGATTCGTTTCCATTTTTACGGTCAAAAAACCCTAAAATAAATGAGGTAAAATAACTGAATGAACGTAACTCGTTACTTTGTAATTTGTGTGAAAAGTTGCGACTCGAAATTAGCGATTATCCGATTTCCATCTAAAATTGAATGTAAATGTATTACACATTTGCGAAAGCGCAACATAATCTTTCTCGATTATACTACGACCTATTTCTCTTCTACCTGACGTACAAAATATGCTACACAAATTGTTATTTTTGCATTTTGAACTCCAAATATAGATAACTATAGAAAATTAGAAAAATTCTTAATTTGATTACTCTTTACGGCGAGAAAATCAATAATGTTTTCTTTACACTTTTACCTATAAGCCGCCATATTAATATACGGTATGACGAAATACAGCGCCTTAGTTTATCGATGGAAGAAAAATGATTACTCTTTACGGCGAGAAAATCAATAATGGTTTCTTTACACTTTTACCTATAAGCCGCCATATTAATATACGGTATGACGAAATACAGCGAATTAGCATATTTGAATGCGTAGTAATATTATAACGAATAATTAGGACGAAGCGTGGTCGTTCGTTAATAAAATCTAAACAAATACAAAATTCCGATGGACATAAAAGAGTACAGTAGTGTAATTTCGCGGGTGGAGCCGAGCACGAAGAGGGGACGTAAACAACGCGGACCTTGGAGCGCTTCGTACATTAATCAATTGTCAATACGTGATACTCGGCCAACATATTTATTTGCACGCTAAGGAAAACCGAGACAAACTACACGGAAAGTTTTCTAAGTAAATACTTGTTAAACCTCTTACACGCTCGTCTGTTCTTCACGCTCTACCGAATTGCGTAAAAAAAAGGAATCGATCGTATAATTTTTAGCCCATTTCCGGAGTGTTTCGAAATCCGAACACCCTTTACGCGTACCACTGTCCACGGATGACATCATCGTATTACGAAACTCGACTTCTCGGAGTTTAACTTTTCTTATACAGGTGTGTTTCTAGGAAAGATTTTTTTAATCATCCGAGATGGTAACTCTCCCTTTCAAGGTTAATACGGCTAATTGTCTTTTTGAAAAATGGTAAAGCTAAAAAAAAAGTTAATAAGGTGGAAAGAAATGTGTTGGTTGAAAGCTTCCCTTATGGCCTTCTTAGAAGCCGAAACGAAAACTGAAATATATTCTTTATTGTCTGGAGTAGAGACCACATACAATATATATTATATAGCCTATATATAAAGAATGGCATCGAGCCGCGGATAGTCGTTAAGATGAACCAAACTCTGCCTGGCCTTGGGACGAAAGAATGTTTATGTTGTATCTGTTATGCCTGGGGGTGTCTTCTTTGGTATGCGAGTATCGTTACAGGGGCGTAACGTGGATATTTGGATCCAACTGGCTGGTGAAACTACTCCAGCGATTTTTTTAAGCGCGCGATATATATACTACCTCTATTTACCGTCTCAAAAAAATGAAGGTTATTTTGGTAATTTTTTTGAAGAATATTGTTTTTTAGAATTTTAAATTTTTCCTTAACGCCGAGTTAGGTAATAGGATGGGACTGCTATTTATATAAGATTAAGTAAAGTTCGTTGACTATACCTCCTACCGAGCTGGCTAGCTACTGATTGGAATCCCTATCTACACACAACACGGTCAGAAAAATCCAATTACCGCTAGTCTAGCTGCGAAGGTATTTTGGGTGTAATCGGCTGGCTCTCGAAGAAGAAAATGAGTTCTGGATTTGTGCGGTAAATACTCAAAATTTACGTAATTAAAACCTTTGTTTTTAATGTTGGTGGAATGGCCGTGACGTCACGCCGCGCTTTCCCCCCGTAAAATGACCTCGACAAGACGAACAGCTGACGCGCGCAAAACCGATGCCATTAGGAATGCCGAGTGCGAAGCGAGGGTGCATACCTGGACGCGCAACCCGAGTCACGGGTCAAGGGTATCCCAAATGGCGCGACATCGATGGTCGAGGTGGATGCCATGGCCAAAGGCTGGGTAATAGCGCTTCTTCATTAAATAAAGCGCATTCGACTCCGTTTCGTTGACGATTTTGATGGTTGGTTCGGCCATAAAATAATAGCGGTTCTATAACGAACCAAAGTATTAGTTACTCGTCGTCGTTTCGGGACCAAAATAAAAAAGGCACGTTTACGCAAAATAAGTAAATTTCGAAATAATAAAAACGATGCTACGGCGATAACTATAAAAATAATTTTATAATAATCGCGGTACGCGTACTGAATTTTCGAAACAAAAGATTTTTGAAATTAATAATTAGACTTAGTGAATTTTGTTAGTAGCCTATTCTCGAAAAGAAAGTAGGTTAATGCGATAACCGAGTACGTTTCTGTTTCTAACATTCTAATATTTTGTTTACATTCCAATCCCAACCGAATTTATAAGAACTGTAGATTTACGAGAAGGCCGTAATGGGATCTCCACATTTTTTTATTTTTGTTCGAAGATGGCGGATTAAATTGAACACAAAAAAATGATCGCTTTCGTCTTACAATTTCGAAAAGAAAGTAGGTTAATGCGATAACCGGGTACGTTCTGTTTCTAACATTCTAATACTGTATTTTGTTTACATTCCAATCCCATCCGAATTTATAAGAACTGTAGATTTATGAGAAGGCCGTAATGGGATCTCCACAT
Source organism: Olivierus martensii (assembly GCA_000484575.1). Lineage (NCBI taxonomy): Eukaryota > Metazoa > Arthropoda > Arachnida > Scorpiones > Buthidae > Olivierus > Olivierus martensii. Next base: position 12,560 of record AYEL01017852.1, read on the forward strand.
TTTTTTATTTTTGTCGTCCATTTTGTTCGAAGATGGCGGATTAAATTGAACACAAAAAAATGATCGCTTTCGTCTTACAATATAAAACGCGTGTTTTCCATTCATTCCAGCAAAATTCCGGTTGTTACAACGGTAATATTTTTGTTCCATCTTTCGTTTCGACACACTATACTGGCCATCCTAATGTTTAGAAAATAAAAAATAAACTGTTTTAGTTGTATACAGAACAAATCTTTTTATTTTTTAGCGTGACACGGCGTTTACTTAATAACGAGGAAGGAAAAACCATTAGTAATTGTTTATCGGAAAAGAATCCCGAATGTCTGCATTAAATCGTCAGTGATCTATATCGAGAACCTGGAGGCTATCTGTGGAGAATTTAATACATTTGTTACATTCGTCCTTCAGTAGGTACGCGTTAAGTAAAGCTTTAGAAATATTTATAGTTTACTAAAAACTAAATAATAAAGACTTCCACGCACATTGTATATAAAGAAAAAGTAAAATACACGGATATTTTTCTTTAAACTTATTATTTGAACAAAACTATATCGATCGTTTCGATAAACTAAGCGAAAGAACTTTTTCATAGTAGCGCAAACGTTTCAAATGTCTTTCGATGATATTTATCCGTTCGATAGGGAGGAAAAAGGGATTCTTTTGTTTACTTTCGGTCGGAGATTATTAACTACCTGGAGTGATGACGAAACACAAATACAGTTTTTCAGTGTCTGTTTCCGATATTCATCGATGTTTTCCGATTAAAGTCATTTTTTCGACACGCGACTTTCCCGATTCCTTTCGTATTTTTATGGACGATTCATTAATTTGATACCATGTTTTAATTTGAAAATCAAATATGTGAAATAAATTATAAAATGAGCGTCATTATCGACTTTGCCTGGTTATAACGAGTATTTAAAATAGCGCTTCGAATTTTTCGGGATCGTTCATTTATTAACTTATACCTATAAAACCGATCTGAATATTATAAAAAAACAAGAAAAATATCTCTGGCATCTTGTATAAAGAAAAAAATTTCTTATTTTTTAACCATTTTTGGTACATTTTGGATTTCTTTTTATCTCGGTGGGGGCTGGATGCGCGCAGAAACCCAACAAAACGACCTCTACTTCGTACACGTACCATTCGTTATCAACTGGAATTTCCTGACTTCAGGCCTGGTCCGGAATGAGTTTTTGACATACAGTAGGTTTGACATTATTATCTTTCCAGCGAATTTCCGTCACATTATCGAACTTTATTGAAATGATTTTATTCATTCTTCGTTGGTCTTTTATCATTTGCACCGGTGCCACACGATCGGCGCTTTTAGGCACGTTGCCATTTTTCTATCACCAAACACTTTTGACCTATCTTTCGACTTCAAGGTAAACTTCACCAGTTTAACCAGCGTGGGTTCCGGTCGTCTCTAACTCTCGATCAAATAGGTCAGTTTTACCACCGCATCCCCCAAATATAATTAAGTAGGTGTTACAGAATCGATACTGGAAAACAACAGAACCACATAAAAAAAAGACGGTGAACTTAACAGTACGACCTTGTTTTCTTATTTAAAAACTGAATAATAGAAGACGATTACTAATTATCATTCGATAATAACTTATCATCGTGATATTGTTAATATAGGTCTGCAACGACTGTGGGTGATACTTGACCTGATTTAAGTTTAAAAGTTGAATAACTGGTGTACGGCATTCGAATTTATGCATATTTGATGACTAAAAATTTGATTATAAAAAGAACAAAGACGAACCAGAGACGTGACGCGAATATCTTAAAAAAAAAAAATAAATTCTGGAAAATGATGCAAACTGGATTATTGTAGAGAGTATCAAAAAGAGATGTAACTCTTCACATTGTAGCAGTTCGGGTTTTGTTCCTCAGGTAATTTGCGGCTGGATGATTAATCGATGGTAGTAATGATCTTTTTTTTCGTTTAATAAAATATTGGTTAGCTAATTTTAGAAGAAAAATTCAATGTCGGTAGAGAGAGGGACGACATATTTTATGTAGAACGTCGTGTGTTAATCGCGAAACTGTTACCCGTAACCAGTATGAACGTATTTTTAGGTCATGTTTATTCTAGTCTACGTAACGAAACAATAATTAGAATTATGCGAGTAACAAAGATAATAACGTATGGTAATTGTTTGGAGTATGGTTTATTTTCTGTATAAAATTTGAAGTGTATGACATCATTCGATAATTTTATTTTCTAAAATAATTTAAAATATAAAAAAAAATTATCGATAAAACTGACAAAGTTTCTTTTACACGATTTTATTATATTAATTTTTACACACAAAAATTTATACAATTATAATTCTGTCTGGAAAAACTTATATACTGTAGCGTAAAAAGTTTAATAACTTAATTAAAAAGAAACAATTTAATTAAGATAATATTTAAAAAATTTATACAATTATAATTCTGTCTGGAAAAACATATACTTTAGCGTAAAAAGTTTAATAACTTAATTAAAAAGAAACAATTTAATTAAGATAATATTTAGATTAACTCGATATGGCGGCTACAAAACGTAGACCTACTTTTTTCGTTTGTTAGAGATAAAGCGTTAAATCGAGATAAAATACATATAAGATTACCTTTTTCCGCATCGTCCACCGTCGCTTTATCCGTTTCGTCGTCTCGAAAGTAAGGATTGTCAAACGCATATTTACTGTCCGCCTCTGGAATCACTTTTTGAGAAAGACTTTCTTCTTCTAAACCATTTTTTCTCGCTAAAAAATAAATAAATAGGTGTCATTCTATTAATAACCGTGGGTTAAAAAGCGAAGAGAAGGCGAAAATTTATTTTATTACGAGTAAGACGAACTATATGGTATTCAGACCCCTACGTTGACCTATATATACACGCAAACTTTATGGGTCACTCGACTTTTCCCCAACTACGAACTTTTTATAAGGAATTTTAAAACTTTAATGGCTGTTTAAAACGAATATCATAGTGTGATTAGTTAAAAAGTGTTAAAATTTGCAGTTTCGACCGCTTTTAAAAAGATAATTTCCAACACTCCGAAGCGTAAATGTAACGCTAACCGATTAAGGAAACTTCGACTTTCCGGACGCCATTAGGTCAACAGAAATCGCCCCTAAGCTTCGAAAATGCGTACTTTGCGCAGGAAGTAGGAACAGCCGAAGGTCACAGGTACACGTCATCCACCTTTTGTGACCTAATGTTTAGAGTTTTGTCGTTTCCGGACTCCTAGCGAGTGGCTTTGATCTAGCAAAATCGCGTAAATATTATCACAGAATTACCGAGATTTAATCGATCTACACAGGTTTTTTCCCCCATGTTCGCATCTTTAACATCTGACGATTTCTGTTTTAAATTATTTTTATACAAATTAATAAACATAAAATTTTAACTGTCAGTCTGTTTTAATATCCTGATGAAGACGAATTCTGATGGCGTGCATTCTGATGACATACTACGAATAAATTAAAATATGGCTTTAATCGATAAAAAAAAATAGAAAAATGAATATTTACAGATAAAAGTAAATAGTAATATTTAAATTATCCACCCACAAAATATATTTTAAGAAAGGTTAGATTTCCGCCTTGGCATTCGTTGTATGAAAACAATGAATATTTAGGTAGAAAAAAAAAATAAAGATAAATTTCGTATCGTTCAAGAAAAATAGCTTAAAAATATATTTACTCCTACCGAAGTTATTTTTAAAATAAAATAAGCTATTTCTGTTTATAAAACTTATAATACCCAACATAAAATATTCGGAAACGTTTCTCGTATAAGAAAAAAAGAAAGAAAGACACGCACCAAAGGCATTTTTTTTTTTACTTTAAAACTGATAATTTATTGAGCATTTTTTCAATTTTAAGCGTGGGTAAATAAGAATGATACTGCATTTTAAAATGGCGAAAAAAATATGTTTATAAAAATCAACAAACCTAATTTTAACGAATCAAGTTTTTCGAGTCAGCTAGGTCATCAATTTTATTTCCTACTTAAATATGTCCATTAATAACGTTTAATTCTATTTAAAATTATTTTATTACTGTTACAAAATATGGTAATATTTTATTTTAAATAATAAAAAACACTCTACTCTATCCAAGATTTTATTATTTTTTTTTAATTTCATAACCGTACCGATAACATCTGAAAAAATCTGCTGTTAATACATAAATGTAGGCGGTTCGCTTCGAAAATATTTCTTTAAAATTAAATTCTACTTTTCGGATTTGAATATGGTAGAAAGATAAATATCAAAAGATAAACAAGATAGTCGTAAGACTTTGGTACGGTTGTTAAAGTTTCAGATATTGTATGATATCTAATTTTGAATTTATTGATCGTCTTAACTGTTTTTAAGTGACGTTTATGATGGAGTTTATTAAAAAAAGCGAAACTAAATTACTCGCTGCTAAAAAAATAAACAATCTCTAAGGAAAAACATCTCTGCAGAAATCTTAAATTTTCATTAATATCATCATATATATTAATAGTCAAACGTGGCTGGATGGATGTCCTTTTTCGGTAGAACTACTATATCGATTTCTATAAATAGGGTATCTTTAGAAAGGTCTAATTTTTGGATGTCTACGATAGCCAAAATTATTTGTTTTTGTTAATAATTTAAAAATTAAAGAATAAAAATGACATTGAAATTGTAGTTCCTCTAAAAAGACAGAATTTGCAGATGGCGCTGTAACGTAATAATGGATGCCTTTTACGATTCCCTCCTGGACTCCATACACGAGTTTGGAGGTGCATTTCGTGGTTATATACAGTATTATAAGATTAAATCGTAAGATTTCTAGTATGTCATAAAAGCGCTAACGCGTTACTTCCGTTTGTCTGTATACTCGACTTAGTTTGAATTACGTACGGAGCATTTTTAAATATATAATTAAAAACAATTTTCCTTAATATAAATTATAAATATTTGTATAGAAATATTGTTAGATTTAATAATAAATGGCGAGACGCGTAAAATGTTTTATTTGCAAAATGTATATAAATATATTTAAAATATGATATGGGAAGTGTGCCACGTTTTGATTTTATGATTGGTTAAGAGGAAAGATGTCGGATGATGGGTTAGAACGTGTAGCGTGTGTTAAGATGGTCACGAAAGTGAGAACTAGGTAAAGTGACCCCTGACTTAGCGTGAGAGCCAACCACCGTCCGTCATATTATGCGATTAATTATTAATCAAAGCGTGAAGATCGGTAATGAAGAATACGCAATAAACTCTCGATAGTTATCAAAAGCGCGATATTTTTGCGTTACACGAAAATCTGATCATTATTTTTGCTAAATGAGTAATCAGGCGTGACCGGTTTTCTAACAGAAGGTCGGATAAACCACGCTAATTATCGAACATCTGGCACGAAAAGTTACAGCTGTAATTGTGTATTGGATAATCTGTGAAGTTTTAAGTCGACTTCGGTGCCAACTGATTAACAGTTATATAATTATTCTAAAAGACAGAAGAGGTGTCGGTAGAGATAACAAAGAAGGGATGTCCTTGAGAGAATCGTCCACACCCACAGAGTCGTACAGGTATGCTACTTCGGTCACGTTCTAAAACTAGGTTTCCTCCCTCCACCGTGCATTCCTTACATGGTTGTACCCGAGACGTCTGCATATTTAACCTCATTATCTAATATTTCAAATTTTAAATTTAAAAGAAAGATTGTTAAAAAGTTAAAAATCGAAAAGGATGTAATACGCAACAGGTGTGTGTATGTGTGACGACACATTTCCGTTTAAATTTGCAAATAAACAGGTAGATCAATTACGAAACACAAAAAAAGTTTTCTGGAATCCGCATTCGGCGAATAAATTATATTTTGTACAATAATAAACCAAAGGACAACGTATAGACCTAAATAAGCGTATAATCGCAGCTGCGCTGGTTGCTTTCACCAAACAAACTAAATAGGTGGAGGTCGTAGTTATTTCTGATTGACACGTAGAACTTAAACACGTCGCTCTCTCTCTTTCTGATTTCTCGAGTAAAACAGCGATCGTTAAGAAAGTGGAAAAACCGAAAACTGTATGACTAAAAATTAGTCTTCCGTATCTAGGACGAAAACTTCTTTCATTGTGTCTTTGTTTTTTTTGGCATATCATAATTAACGGGGAAAACTGATAGCGTTTCGCTATTTGTAAACACAATAGCAGAAATTCCGTCGAGCGAATACAATAACATATTCTACATATTTAACGCGTGGCGGACAAACACTCGTTTTCTATTTGAAAACTCTTTCCCGCAGAGCAGCCTATCTAAAGGAGAAGATACCGTACAGGAACCTCCAATTGAAAAAATAAATAAATCGTCTTTGTGATATACTAGAGATGTTATTGTATCTAACATCGATAACTCGACAGAAAAAAGCGTTACGACATCTGTTTCAGACAACAGACACCGCAATTTTCTGGATATAAAAGTAGAGCTAGTATTATTAATAATAAAGTCGCATCTTTTTAAGCGCTTTATATTGTCAATCACCGAACATTATATAGTGCACACTGCCTTGATGTTGCACTAATTTATGATAGTAAAAATAATCTATTTTCATTTAACAGAGTTTATTTTTTTATATAAACTTTTTAAAATTTGCAACTTGGTTCCGTAAAGTTAGTAGAAAATTTTATCATAAAAATTAACGAAAAGAAATTGTTTCGTATATATTTTTGTAATAAGATAATTGGAAAGAGAATTTTTATCTGTTAATGAACCTTTGTCGCAATAATATTTATTGCGCTAGTGACCCGATTTGCGTTACACGAGTCATCTCGGCAACACGTTTTATTTTTAGGATTTTAAAAACAACCGTATCGTACCGAAACTTAAAATAATAACAAAAATTATTTTATAAGTTCCGTCGAGATTAAATCGACTGTACCTTAGTTCCTTAATCGCATTCGACACCCACTAAAAACTTTTTAATCATCTAGATGCTACGAGAAAACTGCTTAAAATTTTCCTCAAACATATCGTTTGAATTTTATTATCTTCATAAAATTCTAAATATTTCTATAATTATCAGCCGTGATCTATTATAAAAATAGGTCATGCCTTCAAAAATGAAGTTTATCTCTCTTCGGTCTCAATCGATGCATCCACACACAATCCCGTTTTTCATTTCTTAAATTTGTTATTTCTAATTAAGTAATTATACTATTCAGTAAAATTCATGCGTAGTTGATAACATTTATCTTAAATATTTTAAAACGTGAGTCTGGAAATTCCTTTCGTACATTCGACCTCAACCAAAGACATTCTTCCACCTGTACTTATTACAACATTTTTACGATCGACCTTGAGTCGTTTGTTTGTTTAGTATTTTTCACTGATAATGATGAATATGAAATTATAAAAAAAACTCACGATTCGACTCTAGATTTACTACCCCGCGTATAATAACTCTATAAATTTTCCTCTAGATATAAAAACTATATAACAACTCACACTTGGCAGGCTCCATTACGCGCTCTTCGAGGGGAGAAAGTTGGAGCGTGTATCTGTTTTTTTTCTTATTGTATCCTAGCGAAATGTTTTGCAATTTCGTAGCGTTACGTCAGAATAATAACTTTCATTATTATTCGTATTTCTTTTTTTTCTTTATTTAAGTCGTATAATATTACGTCGACGTAAATGGTGGTGGCGTTACACGAGAATGGTTAACGCCCTTGGGGGACACAGGGTCTCTTTTAAATGGCAGCGCCCTTTTAGTTTCTTCTAAAGTTTGTTGACGTCGATATTCCCTGGGGGGAAAACGTACAGTTAAAGAAACTATCCAGTGTGGATATGGCTGGAGGCGTACAGATACGAATGTCGACTCCGAGACGGGTAGCTCGGTATGTCGACGATATTAAAACTTTAGATTAATTCGGACACTTAACTACAAACGCCAGATTTATACTTTTCCAGATAATTAGGAGGAAAATTAATTAAAATATCCATTTTTTCTAGCTCGGCCGAGAATGAAATATATAAGTCTTTATACAGTTTCCTGGATAAATTCCACAGGAAAAAATTTCTTTGGAGGAGGGAGTAGGAAATTTCAAAAACGTCATTGTCCGATATAACATCATAATGCGATTATTAAATAGAAAATATCGGAGTTATCTCTGCACGAAACACTGATACGCTTTTTTTTCTCTCTGTTTACAACCAACGCGAAATCTTTTAAAACCAGCATTATGTTGGACAATATAACGGATATAATGTTTCCGCGTGGCAGTCTAAAAACGTACAGTGAACTGTTATGGAAACGACTAGAACCAAGTTTTTATATTTTTTTTCTTTTATAGGAACAAAAATTTGGAAATTAGTTATCGCCGTTACCGTTAGATGGCGATAAAATCCGCACTTAACTCCAATCGATTCCGTATTTTGTCACACCATTTCGAGTGCGAAATCGATACAAACAAAGTCGCATTCGGTTACCGTCACTATAATTCAAATTTTATATTTATTTATATAAAAAAAAATTATTTTTCACTTTTGAACTACAGACGGAATAATGCGTATAAATGAATATTTTAATACCACAACTTCTTAAACATTAGTTTCAGACATACAATTATTTATTACCAGCTGTTAAGATAAAAAGCACCTGTTTCTTCAATAAAACCACTTCCTGTACATGAAAATCGTTACTTTAAATTTTTATAACGTAAAGTGGAATTTGCAGAGTTTACCGCCAGTCTGAAATTCTGACTGGTTATAAGTAGACGGCCGTGATTTGGAATAAAAAAAAAAAAATTAAAGAAGAACGCATTTTTGCCGCCATATTTAATGCGGAACGTAACACAGAACACCGAATAAAAACATGGAAAATCGAACGAGTTTTGACCTATAGATAATAAAGAGAAAACAGGTGTACTAACTAAAAAAAAAGTTTCGCCCTTCCTCCACTGCTGGCGGAAGAGAAACGAGCGGTTTGTGTATAGAACATCTACTGTATCTAATTTAAATGTGGATATGGTTAAATTATGTCCGCGTAATAAGAAACTGTAACGTCACTGGAGAGCGAATAGGATGATAAATTATATTTTATATAGGTCTACCGGCTATCGCGTTACAGTGGAAATAAAATAGTAAAGGCCGATTTAATCGTCTAATAAGGTAATTGAAGAAAATAGATACGAAAGATAAATATATATTTTGACATAAAAATGGAAAAATAGACTAGTGGGTAACAGGATCACGATACACGCCGAGCAGAACTAGCCTGCAGTCTGTCACACGCCCCACTAACACTCTGTAAATAAGGTGCGGGAATGCGAGTGCTAGGGTGAGTTTTAGTATTAAGAGACGTAAAAACATTTAATACCTCTGTGGTTGGTGTAGAAATGCCAAACTGCGAAGAGAGCCAACGCGGTGGTGACAATTGTTACTACAAAGGTGGCGATGACTATTCCGGCTATTCCTCCTTTGCTATAGCACACATCATCTTCGGCAGCTGTCACCGCATCCATCAAGACGAAAACGCTAAACAAGACACTGAACCGATACATTTGCCAAGTTTTTAGATGGTTACAACCGCATGGTACAGACTAGCATCCGCTTACTCCAAAGCACCAGCTCGACTGGTTACGACTATCACTTACGCGTTTTGCAGTTGCGGTTCAATCGGTGTCGAAACTCTGTCCAGCGCCATCTATTACAGAAAATTTCCAACCGAGCGCTTTAAAGTACGCTGGCGTAATGGTGACATCATCAGGCGGGGAAGTTTTTATTTTCGCTACTCGTGGCAATTAATTGGTTGGCATTCATTTATTGTATAGTATTTAATTTCCCCTCATTACGAGAACAATCATTTTTCCCCTCTTATGACTATAGAAAAATTAATATTCTCCGTTTGGATTCGGTGGAAAGATAAGGAGGAAAATTAAATTTAAATATTTATAATGTTCCGCGACTTATAAAAATAATAAAAAATATGTTAATAATTTCCAGGAAATCAATTTTCTATATCTGCAAAAATGTATCTTTGGTATTTAATAAACAATTTTATCTATTGTTCGAAGCATTTCCCTGTGGCATTTTTTCAAGTAGAATGAACTTCGAGCTTTATTATTATTATTTTTACAGATGCAATGCAATATTTCTTAGTAAAAAGGAAAATTAAATTGTTTTCCTTTCTACTAAGAAATGCGTTTAAAAAAAAGAAATAAGTTAAGGTTAGAGAAATGATATACGTTTTCGAAATACGGAAACCTTACAAAATAAAGTAATTATGTTGTCTGGGGCGTCCAAATTCGATTAAGAGATCATCCGCCAGAAGACTTTTGTATTTATCGACGAACGAGAGAGATTTTTACTTTTCTGGAGGGAGACAGTTTATCAAATAGTAATGGCCTTCTATCTAGCTAACGATACGATTGTTACTGTCGGGATTTTGCTAGAGAGCACCATATATCTCGGTAATTTGTTTCCGAATTAGGCGTGTTATTCACTAGGAAGATGGAAGCAACCTTGGCTTTTCTGCAGAATGGATGTTTAAATAGCTTTAGGTTCTTATCGGTAGAATTCCTTCCGCTCTTATCAACGCGGCTTAGAGCTTTATTTGAGAACTTCTCTATTGACGTCCATTTGAGAGAAGAATAAACAAAAGAAAATCGAATCTATAGCCGAGGAATCAATCTTTACGCTACCGATAGTTGCTTTATCGAAAACACATTTATTTCTTTCGGAAGATGGCGGATTAAAAAACAGATTAAGTTTAATTTCGTATCAGTTCAATCGATCCCGAGGTACGAGTTTAATTTTAAAATTTTGTAATAATGTTCTCATGTCTAGTACCTTAAACACCACCGAAGTCTGATTTATTAACGAGACACAGCCGCTTAGTCGGAAATACTTGGATATCTTTTAATGTAGGTCTTTAAAGTTCGAACATTCGGGGTTAGAACTCGCCTGGAGGCTCTCGCTAACCCAAAATGTTTGAAACATTCTTCTTATTTTTCCTTATTTTAATAGACAGTTCATCGATTTTATTAATTATAAAAATTTATTATTAAAATTTGTTAAAAATTATTTGACCATCGAAACGTCTAAAAAATATAATTTAGAAATTAGACAATCGAAACGTACGGCCAGATAAACTTGTTCTTTCGTGGGTGGCGCCATCTGACGAAATCGAAACAATTTAATAATTATTTTTAAAATAGCAATAAATGTAAGTAATTAAAACTTTTATGAAGAAATTATAGAAAAATTCTATATAATTTTTAAGTTTGGCGATAAAAGTCTTTCGCGTTTATTTAATTGTTAACAACGTGTCGATAAAAATTTGCCAATTCATAATATTTTATAACAATTCAGTAAAATTCAATAACGAGACGTAAATGCAATAAATTGCTCTTTATAAACAGATAACGCCTTAAAGGCGTTTAGGTCTATGAATTTTAATATGGCGATGAAATTTCTGTTAATCGGTAAGTGGCTGGAAGGTATCGAGTTGCCAGATTAATTATCCAGTTTCAAATTAGTCTAAGAAGACGAAACGTTTCGAAAGTCGAAGGAGTCCAATATACATTTTACCTTATAAAATGATAAAAATATCCTTAATTCTTGGTATATGTTGAAAAATCTAAAACTTGCAAACGTTTATCGGGTTTTCTGTGACCAGGATCTTATCGCGATATTTAATATTGGACAATTCGCTGTATCATATTTACTGCAAATATTTTTAAAATAATTCTACTTTTATATAAAATAAACAATTATTTTCGAAATTATAATATGGAAGAAACAACGAATAAATAATATTTTGTGTATCTTCTATTATTATTATTTTTTTATAGTAAGAATAATTTATTACTGTAATGCAATTATAGTACTGAATTGTGTATTTCGGAATTTAGTTGGTTTAAGTGGCAACAGATGGCGATTTACGAATTACCACTGTTATAATAGTGTATAGCTGGCCCACAGATTAGTTGATACAGAAGGGACACTTCGCTTATTCGAAGGTGCTGCCACTATTGGAAGTACCTGGCGTTACTCATTTCATTTTTGTTGTAGATCAGGGGTGGGCACCTTTTTTTTGTGGGGGCCGTATAGAAAAATTTATGGTGGGCCACGGGCCAAAACAAAAATAATTGATGATATGATAAGTTAATTTTTTTCAATGAATTTATAAATAGAATCTACAAGTCTTAGGAGAACCTATCAGTAGAGAACGTGAGCGTCGTGTTATAGAGTCATCAGATGTAGCAACACGTGATGGTATTTCAACTTCAGGATCTCTCATATCAACTATGAGTAATGAATTAAATGGAATTGCTTCACAAACATCTAGTATGATATCAGGATTATTTGGTAAGCTTTTACTTATCAAAATCATAGATTTAAATATTCATATTGAAACTATATTAAATATACTTGTTATTAATATAAATAAATATTGATTTTTAAATGAACCAACTAATACAGTACAGATAATCCTTGATTTATGGACCATTCTGACTTATAATGGCATTGTTCAGTTTCAAACCTCACAATTGTAAGTTGGAAGTAAATTGGTCATAAGTCACAAATTGCCAAAATTTATGGATTTCTCTTTACTAATGTTTACTAGGATACTATATAATTTTAATAAATATAATAAATATAAAACTACAAAAATTAGACCCAAAAAAGGATGCTTTCTATATATCAGAGCATTGGGTCAGGGATTGAAACTCATGGAATTGCATTTATCACTGACATCACTGTCATAAGTCGAACCAGTCATATAAGTCAAGGGCTATCTGTATATTGTAAAATTTTACACATTTTGCAAAAAGCTATTTTAAAAATAAAAAAATTTAGCAAATAATTCAGAAGTCAAATTTATAACTAATATTTTGTTACTTCTGCCAAATATTGGCACTATAAATCTTTTTTGTTATTTTCCTTTTACAGTTTTTCTTTCCCTCTGTTCAGTTGGATTTTGTCCAACTGAACAGAGGGAACTTATTCTCATTCTGGAGATCAGAACAGCATTCATATGAATATAACTTAAAATATTGTATTAGACAATATTTTATCAAGCCAATTAATAATAAAATATCCATCATATGTTGTGCTTGTACACTTGAGACATTGAATTAAAAATCAAGATGGTTGTAAAATTTTCATCAGAAATTTTATAATACTCTACCAACATTGGTAAAACATTTTGTAACAATACTCTGCTATCACATTTTGTGCCATATAAATTTACAAAACTTTTCTGCTGAACAGTTTTAAATTTTCCACATAAAAAATGCAGTTTTAAAATGAAGCATTAATAAAAATTATTTTACATTCTTTTAAGTTATTTATATATTGTCTTTAAACACATTTTATTCCAAATACAATACAGGTGGTCCTCAACTTACAATGGGAAAATGAATGGGAAATTACAATGTTTGAATCCTGCCATGTAAGTTGGATTTGGCCAGAAGTCAGAATAACCAAAATTCATGGTTTTTTTCACTATTAATGTTTACTAGGACACTATACATTATGTTAATGAACATAAAGAATACAAAACTATCAAAACCAGACACAAAAAAGGATGCTTTCTATACTTTAGAACAGGGATATGGGCAACTTTTTTTTTGTAGGGGGCCGTATAGAAAAATTTATGGTGGGCCATGGGCCAAAACAAAAACAATTGATAATAACAGTATTTATTTAAAAAAGAGAAGGTACAGATATATAAGTATACATAGCGTTGGTATTAGATATAATAAAATAATGTGGCCCGCAGGCCAGAGGTTGCCCACCCCTACTTTAGACTATTGGGTCAGGGACTCAAACTCATGAAATTGTATTTGACCAATCACATCATCATTGTAAATACAAATAATTGTAAATTGAGGACTATCTGTACCTGATAATCCATTGGAGTGAAATAATGCAAGTATAGTTGACCCCTCTACAATGTGGGGATACGTTCTGCATTAGAAGAAACCACATGGGATAAAATATGAATCATGTATGTAAAGATGTTATATTTTAAAATGTTTACTTCTCTCAGAAATTGTAACTAATATTTTAAGATAATTTAATGAAATTTTGTAGTTTAATTAATTTTGTTTGACTCTATAAGACACTAAAAAAAACTTTCTTAATGAAATTTTTTTAATAAGCAGGTGGAAGGACAAATACATCTTTAAGAAATAAAGAAAGACAACAACCATTTGGACCATTCCCAAAAGGTAAAAATTCTTTATAATTTATAATTAAACCAAATTTTATATTTAAAAGATATTATCATTCATTATTTATAGTTAAAATTATTAAGTTTTTCTTCTGTCTTTTACTTCATAATTACTAAGCAATGTTAACAGCCTGTGATGGGTTCTAAAGTAGCCATTGCCAGATAATATACATCCCTTGTGATATGGCTGCTTAACTAACCTAACCTAACCTAAGTAATGTTAACAATAAATAAATAATGATAAAATATATACAATATTATAATACAGGCAATTCCTAATTTATATAGGTTGGATCATTCAACAAAACCGTATGTAAGTCAAAATATATATATGTTGGAGCATATGTTATAGAGTATTAGTGGGTAACAAAGGTGGTTGTTCTTTAATATAATATTAAAAATAGTTATATTAAAGAATAAACACATAAATCACATGATAAAGCAATCACTTACCATTTTAAAGGATTCAGATTCAATTCTGAGTCCCATACTTTCAGTTTTTTCAAAAGGAGGTCATTCTTGGTCCTAACACCTTAACTAAAATTAATCTATATAAGTACAGATCTACATATTTTGGATCTATGTAAATCAGGGATTGCCTATAATTGCATGAAGAATATATATGATGATTTTAATTTACTAACAGTTTCTTCTTTCTATATAATTCTGAGATTATTATTTCTATTTGAATTAATATTATTAATCATAGGGAGAAAAGGATTAGTTGAAAAAACATCTCTTATTAAACACAGTAGTAATCAACAAAAGAAACAAGACGTGCAGCGCATGCAAAATATTGAAGCTCGTAGTACATCTCACAGGTGTATTTCTAAAATAATTTGCATGATTAATAAAATGCATAATTTTTATCTATTTTTCTTGTTATTTTTCTGTAATTTTAACTTAACTCTCCTTTGTTCTTTTGTAATTTTAATTTAACTTTCCTTTGCTTTCCAACTTTTAGTAATTTTAATATTATTTAGTGTGAAAATGTTATATGAAATATAAATAATGCTCACTTTTAATTCTCATGACATATATATAAAATTAGAATTTTTCTCATTTTATATATGCAATTGAATTTAAATTTTATTCTTCTGCAGTTTTTCAACATAAAATATATTTATATATATTGATAGTTATATATGATTATTAAATTATAATTAATTTTTAATTAGCGAGAATCAGCAATTTTTAAAAGAAGTATTAAATGGTGTTCTTGATGGTGAAGGTGTTGGATGGCTGAAATTAAATAGAGTAAAAAAGTTGATGGAAGATGAAAGTTATAGGAATTTAGTTGTTTCTAGACTTAATAAAACGTTAGAAAGAAAAGTTGGCCCAGATGATCACATTGAAGATGTTGTATGTAATAAGTATTTCAGATTTATGAACATAAAAACAAAAAATTCAATAAAATTTTTTCAATTCTCATTAGTGTATAAGTAAAGCTGTATGGAGAGGAATGTTAAAAATGTTACTGGCTGTGGTTGCTGGATTAGAACTAACTTACACAACTAAAGGAGTGGGTGGTATGGCAAGTACATTTCAAGTTTTGGAAATAGCTCATACTCATTATTGGGCAAGGGAATTGACTGATGAAGCAAAACTTGATACCACAACAACAACAACAGCATCCCTTTCACAGGTGTTTTATTTTATTATTATAATTCATTATTAATTTAAAATATATTTTAGATTAAAGTTATTTAAAAGACCCCTACTCTATCAGATCGCTCCATTCGGCCAGACGACGATCGAGCTCGTCAACTATCCAAAATGCCTGCTCCAATTTGTCGCACGGTTAGCCATACACAATTTACTCTCCGGTCATTCAGGAAAAAGAAATTTTCCCCCGAAATTTATTGGGCTATTTTTAGGGGGACGGTAAATTTTCGTTAAATTATTTAATGACTGGACAGTTTTCGGCCATCGTAACTAGACGATTCAGCCAATAAACAGGCAGAAAAATACAGGATCAATTGATGTCTGTATTCTTCTGGCGTGACGCAAGAACGCGATTACTTCTCGTCGCCAATCGGAATAATCGAGAAAGAAACCGCATCCGGGTGCACATCTATTCTTCTAACCTCGGGCCATATGGGATGACAAATTACGCGTCTAATGTTGGTGACGTTGTGCTGCTAACCTCTCGACGTGTCTCGGAGGCTCCGAGGTGAAACGGAGAGTTTTGATCGAATTAGACGCAACAAGGCGGAAGTTACTCCGATATATGCCTTTCCTCCGGGCTACCATGAAAATTAACGCAGTGTTGCCACCTGGCGTGAGAAACTGTCGGAAACAAACACGTTTAAAACACTACAAATCAGCGCTATACGAGATACCATCCTATTCCACCTTGTTTCTAGCTGCATAAAAATGACGGCGAAACGTTAGTTCGGGCA
Source organism: Olivierus martensii (assembly GCA_000484575.1). Taxonomy (NCBI): domain Eukaryota; kingdom Metazoa; phylum Arthropoda; class Arachnida; order Scorpiones; family Buthidae; genus Olivierus; species Olivierus martensii. The sequence goes on from AYEL01017852.1 coordinate 29,188, forward strand.
GAAAGCCAAACCGATACAATTCTAAATATAGAAGTGGAATATGTAGTCGCGTCTAATTCTCCACGTACGGGTTAGGACGACGTGGGAGGCACTAATCGACATATAAACAGAATCCAAGTGACATACTTTTCCTTCGACACACAACACAAGCTTGTTTTCGTTAATTTATGCAAAAACAAAAACCATACTCACCACGATCATCTCAGAGGGCTCGAGGATGAGGCATTCGTTGACCCGTCTTCCGCTTCCCCCGGACCTTTTTCCGAAACTGCAAAAGACAGAAAAGTGTTAGAAGGCTCAGAAGATTCTGGACTTAGGAGTAAAGGAGGAAAGCACCTTCGAAACCGTTGACTGGTTTTCAATTCTGCCAAGACCAAATCCATGTTTGATCTAGACATTGTCTCGGCTTTAAGTAACGAGACACATCCACTGGATTCCCCTTTCGATACGCGATGGTAGCATCCGCATCAACGTGCACGACGGCCGACCAGGCCAGTGACTCGATAAACAACAACAAAAGCGGAAAACATCCACGTGGAAGTTAACACTTCCATATTCTGGGCGAAATGAGCTTCTCTACGCTAGCCAAAGTCGGTACTGAAGTATTGACGTCAGATCTCTCCCACGGGCCGTCACTCCAAGTCTGGGGTAGTGCGTAAAGCATACGATGTGTCGAACGTGTCTGTAGATGGACCTAAGTTCGACTGCTGCGGGGCCAGACGCGTGTGTGGGCGAAGGTGGCTCCGTCTGGCGAACCGAGTCGGTAACTAGCGAGGAGGTGTGGTCCAACGGGTTGGGCCGTTGGCGCGATAATTCGGGTCGCTCTCGTTCTATTTAACATGATAATTAATGATTAAGAGAAAGCGGATCAGAGTTTTAACTTTCGCACCGTATTCAAATGTTAACCAGGTGCATCTGTAAATCGTTCATCCGAGGAAAGGCGGTGAAAGTGCATCCATTCCTTAGCAGGTGTACGACTTATCGACCCGTTCCGAGATGACAGACGTCGTAAAAACGCCAAGATGGTAAAAATAGGGCGTGGTGCCTATCTTCATGATCGATGACTCCGGATCATGAAAGAGCGCGCGGTCAGCTCGTGTCCCGGCCTAAAGTGCACTTTTACAGCCAAACCACCATCAATATTTTTTCTACATTATTATCGTCACCATAACTATTTTGGTGAGAATCCTCCACCGTTAACAATCTTATCTCCGAAATATAATTCTACTCTTTTCTACCAAGGAAGTTTTAATTAAAAATAGTTAATAACTTTCAGAGTTAAATATTTTTTAAAGTATCGTGATTAAAAAATAATTAGTCTAACATTTAATAGTACTTTAATGAAAAACTTCTATCAGAGGTGAGATATTTATCCTCTACCCCATCATATTGGTTACTAATATATTCGTCTATTTTCCAGTTAATAATATTAATTGTTCTAGCATCATTATGGATGGGGCTTATCTACCAAAGCCTGTTTCGTTTATTCTTCTAAATATTAAATAGTGACCCGATTCTTTACGAATCGGGTTTGATAGGCCGTGTGGTGAAGCATCTGTCCCTCACTTAGAAAATTCGGATTGAGTCACACACTCATAAATTCTTACCTATAATGAAAGAGAGAGTGTACGTAATGGTTTAATCACCTACATCCTAGTTTTTTGTTTTTTAAGAGTGAATCCGGGACCACCTCCATCCAACCTCATTCTTCATCTATTCCTCTAGAGTATAGGCAATTGGTGATGGATTCTGGGATGGTCCGCATCTTAACATCTGATTACGATGGAAAACGGAACGAAACTAAGAAACCGAAGTAAACAGAAGGTGACGATAGAGAATGTAGAAGAAAATCATCTGGACCTGCTGATACCGGTCGTACCACCCACAGAAGGTAAAGTTCAAGGTCACGGACGCTGTGAAATATTTAGGTGCAGACTAACGAACAGGTGAAAGTGGTAGCGAAATAATCACGGATGATTATTAGTGAGGTGCGAAGCGTTAACGGTTAGTCTACTATCAATATGGCGAATTCTCGGATGATTTTTAGTAGTATCGATGCAACAACTGGACGTCACCAACTATGGTGTTTTCAATAGAATTGCTAAAAAATTTAGTTTTATAATTTAAATCAAAAATTTTTATATCGAGAAAAGTTAACGATGGTTCGGACTCTTAAAAGCCGAAAGTCGGAAAGCTGATAACTCCTCGAGTGCATAAAACAAGAAATTTCTATTATCGTTTAATCCGAAAAGTCTTTCAGAGAGAGAATCCAAAGGTTTTGCCATTATCTAATTATTATTCAAATATGCGATACGTCCAAGTTACTCCAGGCTGCCACATTAATTTCCATCCTACCTCCTAATGGTCTGGCCTATAAATCTCGTTTTTAAAAAGATAAATAATTTTCTAAGCGTAAGAAACTAGAAAAATCATAATTGTCTTCACAGGCAAAACTGGAATGATGGAAATAGCGGTAAAGCGCTACAGAAACTACTAAAATCAGAAAATTGCACAATGGAGAATGGCAGCAGACTATTAAACACCAAGGATTTTGCCGAATGTAATAACTCGGGAGAAGCGAAATAGAGAATTTTCCTAACTTTAATAAACCTGAAGGAACGGCTGAAACTTTTTAAAGCGAGCGAGATGATCCGAGCTTCAAAATAGAGAATTTGCGGGAATTTACTATCCATCATCTAAACCACCCAAATACCGAATGGCCATTGGAAAAGAGTAACCATAGACATTCTAAGAAGTGGCATGGCGGCCAGGTGACCCGAAACCACCGCCACGCTCTATCGATTCGGAGGTATTTCTAGATATTCAATTAGCATAGGAAGTAGAGTCGGAGTTGACTGCCGAATCATAGGACAGTCTATTGGACAGATAGGAGACGATGGTTCGACAGACCTTGAACCCATCGAATAGCGTTAACCAGTTCTCACGACGGTGGCCACACTCAAAGATTAACCAGGTGTAACCGACGCACACGCATTGGACGTTTAGGTTACTCGGTTGATCGACCTACCAAATTCTTAAGATATTCGAACTCCGCTACTCGCTGGTCGATCGGCGATAGACCGGAAAAGAAAGTTCCATCGACAGGAACAAGAAAAGATTTTTTAAAAATGATAACGCTCGGGAATGTAGAGCCGGGGGGAAATACTGGAAAAACGGCGGTCCGACTAGTTTTTAACAATAGAGGGATTTGTTGCGTCTACCATTACGCATTCTATCAAAAGATTATTCGCGATGTTACCGAGTCGACAAAACTCGGTAGAGTAAAACGCACGACCGACCAAGTCCCGCCTTCTAAATGTTTTATTATGTAAAAAGAAGCCAAGTTTCTCTTCCCCAAACTGTGATTTGATCAGGAAAAAAACACGACTGGGCCATTTGCATCCTTATTCCGGCCAAATTCATTTAAACCTAGTTACTCGGCATCAGCGCCGCCTGCTGGAGTATCGACACGATTTGATTTAAACAGAAAAAAGGGATGCCGGGTAAACTTATTGCTATACTTCAACTAGACAAACAAAAAGCTCTAGACTGACTCTGATGGCAGGCGTTGGAGACCATAGCTATAATTGGAGCTGTAATAAAACCTTCAGCCACGTTTAACTAGGTTCTTCCTTATTGAAAGCTATCAGTCACAACTGTACAGTAACAAAGACCTTAATATAATCCTACTGGAGGGGCGTCTGAAAAACGCCGTAGACGTTTCTCTCCAGGGACCGCACTTTTCCACCCTCCAACGCCCGGAAAAACTGATTATCCGATAAATATTAAACAAGACCCGCCGGGGAGTGCTCCGTTGAATAATTCCCGAGGAGCGACTCCACCCATCTTCCGAAGACCAGCGGTGATTTATGGAAGAGTGACACCGACACGGTGAAGAGCGTGCACTGTTTGTACAGGTGGAAATGATGAAGGTCCCGTAGCACTTCCATCGTACGTTTTGGTAGTCATACGCGCTGGGTCATTTATTGTCGAGCGGATATTTTGCTCTATGGTGATTGAATGTGCCATAAAAATTTCTCCCGCTTTAAATATAATTCCAAATAATTCGGTAAATGCGATGAATCTACACTTCTAAGCCAATCGACTAAAATAATCTCGGGAGATTTTCCTTATTGGTTCTATTCAATTTTACATGGCTTTTAAACTACACTGTAGCCAGACTGGCGACAGAACTGACGCCAAAGAATGGAGATCGACGAACCGCATTAGGATTCCTCGATAAAATTAACAGATTTCATTCCGGATACTTGGTGACAAAAAAATCCTTCCCAATCACTTACTTCGCATGCTGGCCGATCCCTTTAGCCCATCTTCCGCTAAGAGTACGAGAGATTCACTTCTTCACACGTCAACTGGCAAAACGGTCGGTAGTAGGAGGTGAAAGAGGGAACGGGTCAAATGACAAAAGTCGGTCGTCATTAGCCAGAGAATTACGACTAATAAAGTCAGATGCCCGGGATCCACACACCATTTATGTCATCATTTTTTAATTCCCGTCAATGGTATCTGTTCGGTAGAATAACAGATATTTTCACTGCATACAAAAGGGGCACAACATTCGCCGAAACATCACTTTTAGATTGCGAACCACTTACGAACTTACGCGAGTTACAGTATATTAACGAGATATAAGAAATTTAATAATGAAAATGGAGATAAACGGGAGGTCGATTCTTACTGACATCCGTTGGTAATGACGTAACCCATCCTCTTTTTTCGTGGCATTTACGACGTTCCAAAACGACCTTGGTCAAATTTCCAACCTTTCTCCGCGTCATAATACCTCGTACTTCTACGTTAACAATAAAGCGAAAACTACAGCTACCCGAGAGGATATCGTTTTCTAATTCGATTAACCCCTTTTGTCGTGTCGTCCGGGACGAACGGGAACTGAGTCGAAAGGCGCTTTGGGAGTTAACAGATGCCCACCCTCCCGAAAAAATAACTATTAGTGGCAGATGTTATCCGAATAAGCGCAATCGTATCGCTTTTATTAAAAAACAGATGGTGCGATCGCGTCGATTTATCACGAAAAACTTTTTTATTCCTATTCGATCTACTTATCCCCCAAAGCTTTTGATACCGACAGCAGTGGTGGAGAGGCCCAGTCTCCATTCGCAACAAAAACGTATCCAGTATAAAGCTGTCAACTTAACATATTATAAACCCGATAACAGCTAGTGATCCGACAATGCACAGATGTGTTTTCGGGACTCATAACCGGTCTCGTATCTTCGATTAATTCTTCCGAATTTGTTGTTTAAGTAATTCAACCTCTGGTATTGGATAAACCCAGCTAAATTTAATGCAAATTTCCCAACCGATAGTCACCTGGGAAAATTTACGATAAATAATTAACCAGAGATTTAGGATAATTAAAGCACCATGGGCGTTGTCGCCACGCATCCGATCAACTTCGGTCCATTCTGACTCACTAAGGTTCATAAGATAACCAAAGATGAGTCATCGACTACACCCACCTGGGGGACTTTTCCGTCACGTAACCTGGCGTCCCACAGAAGCATCTGTCGTGTATAACGAATCCCCTTTCACGCGTATGCGATCGGCGTCAGCGCAGGCTATAAAATCGGACGCGATTTACAAATTCTCTATCTTAAGACACGCTTTGGTATATTGATCAACAAGACAGAGTCAACTCGACGGGAAATAGAGTGAGATTCAGTTCAGATAGGATCTGAAGGAGATTAAAACAGATGAGTCGGAATGTCTTGTCTCGCGGGTCTAAACATATTTATCTAGGAACGTAAACAAAGAACTTGGACTTAGTGAATCAGTTAAAATAAGTTTATTTAGCACACCCTCGATACTGGCAGGGGTCTAAACTGGACTTTTCCTAGAAATTTCCAAGCTTAAAATGGGAATGGCGCCAACAACCCTTCGACCCATGTTTATTCGATACCGAGGAAATATTACTCATTAATCCTGATGATAACTGGCTGTTGGAAGATTAACAAATCAGTTTTAAGAAACGAATTAGATAGAATTCTCGCTCCCGAACCACCGGAAGTGTGGTTTGAATTATTGTTTTACAGGAAATGGCGTGGAAAGATTAGACCAATGGGCGACAGGCATTCGGTAGACTATCGAGCCCAAAGAAACGGTGTCGTCCTCATTATTTCCGGCATAATCACGGCCGCGTAACCAACATCATTGTCTGGATTAGTTGGAGTGATGAATCGGCCTTGGACGCGCGAGTAAAGCCGATTTCCTTCTTCAAAAGCCAAGACAACAAAACAACGGCCCGATCAATTAGCCAGCAAGATTAACCGATCGACCCGACTACAAATAATTCAACCACCGCCGATTTATTTACACCAACTCAATTTTGCTACATTCCAACTGTATGGTGACAGATCAGAAGAAACTTAGGAATAAACTTTCTCCCGAAATGTTTATCGCAGATTAATTCCAGAGAAAAGTCTAACATCGCGACTGATGCAGATTATTTCCACCGATTAACGAACAATTTGCATATACAGTAATATAATCCCGATAGAACTTGGCCAATATCGAACAGACTTACCATATCGAGAATCTCCTCTTGGCTATGGAAGCCTTCTTAGTGCCCTCTTTAAAGGAACTATGTCTTCTTCTCAGGGCTTCCATATCCGACCTTACTACCCAAGGCTACGGTCGACCACTAGCCCATTCGCTTTCGACATCGCCACTGGTCGGCCCGTGGTACCGAGCCGGCGTAAATCCATCAGGCCGATAGCAGCTCCCCTCGCGGTCGTCGGCAGAATCTAACCGCCGCTACTCTTTTACTACTACCGCAGTAATAAAGGAGATCTGGCATAATTAAACCCGTTCCGATAGCCAAAGCGGTTTAAAATTACAACTCGATACCTTTACCCTCCATAAAAAACGCCATTTATGGTATTTGACGGTCGAGCCGCGTCTTCGATTCGGTGGGGGTGAGGAGGAGCGTGCGTAAATATTAAAATTCCAGACAAAATCGCGTAACTTCGCAGATAAATCCAGTTGACGAATATTGGCAGTAGGCAGCTATAGCAGCAGTTTTTAACATCGTGCTTAAAATAAGAGTAGACGGGCAGTGGCAAAAAAATCACGTGTCGATTTGAATCTTTCATAAACGTGTAACCGATACCTAAGTGGTATGACCAGTGTTAAAATTAAGTGGATACGGACGCGTGGTCATTCCATCAGCTAGTGAGAGTTCCTAGAAGGGTGCTCCGACACCACGTCGAGAAAAGTAACAGAAAACATCGGTGTACGTGTAGTAGTCGCGCATAAAAACCATTCCTTCCGAACAACTGTTCGCTTTCGATCGAAAAGTGGGGCGAGCAGTGGCTCAAAACTACCAATTTCCGCTTTCGATCCCAACAATTCGCCGCACACCAACGCGGAAATTAATTTGGATATTAATTTGATTTATGAATCGTTCGGTGCAAGATGCATCTAACTGCGTAATGTGCCGATCAGTGTCACATTAAACGCCGTGCGCGTGGCTATTAGCCAATTAAAATGTTAGAAACCGACTTTAAAGCGCTCGATCTGTCAAGTTTCTAGGAAAAAACGGAAAAACTAGCTTTTCTAATTGCTGATTACGTAACTATTCGACTCTCGTCACTACTAATCTAATTAGGAATTCTGTGTTTTAGTTAATTTCTCTATTCAAACTTTCGGCAGACAATGGGGCAGGAATTGACGAAAGATTCACTCCGTTAACCCAGTTTTTCGCTGCACAACGGTCTTCACGCCCCACAGATTCCCGGTAGATCCGCTTTGGTTCCACATCCGACCACCTTATTAAGGTCACCTGTTGGCGCTGTAGTAGCTATACAGTTCTTTGGATGGCCACAGACGCCGATTTTTTTACCCTTTGGCCACGGACAATGTTTTCCATCATACTTTCGAAACTGATTTTTATCAATGCGACTCCCAACCACGACTTTGGTTGGTTATTCCAGGGGTATGGTTCTTGGCCGTAGAAACTGAAATTTGATCGACTCTGCCAACCGTTCTGTCGATTATAGTGGATCCAATTTACAAAAATTAAACTTTGTTGATCCGAGGCGATTAGCCTTCTGTTTACAACAAGACCGTGAGACAATTTCGTTAATGGTCGGCAATTAGTCGATCCAATTTGGGTCGCTCTTCTCGCCAAGAGGGATTTTTTTCTTTCTGGTAACAAAACATTAGGGAGGAGGATAGAATTCCATTTGTGCTTTACTACTCTGGGTGCAGATAAGGATTCCATCCGGCGACAAGTAATTACAAGGCTCGCGTGACGAGTGGGAGGTACAGTGGCACGCCATCTCCTTTTCCAACAGATACTGTATAGAACGTTAAGCGGTTGGCAAATCATCGTCCGAACTGAACCTGGCTGGAGGTTGGAAGTTTCCATTCGGAAATGAAAGTGAAAATGCGGAAGCCACCTGGCAGGAAGAAATCTCCGGGTTTCCTCTAATGAGAAAGTTGCGGGCAAAACGAAATCTTTTTCCAAAGCTTAATCAAGCCGAAAAGCGTTAATGTGTTAGCTTAAGTAGTTAGCTAGCCAACCCCGCTCCCTAATCCCGATAGCTGCTGTCGAAAATGATAGGATTTTAATGAATTCTACTTTTTCTGGGGGTAGCAAATAATAGAACAGCGAGTACACAACTTTTATCGCCTTATCGGCAGAAGTTATCTGATGTTATGATGTCACCTCGTTCGGAAGTGGAAGTAAAGCGGGTGAAGGAAAATTGATTGCCTGCCTTCTCCTCACAATTGCTTGATGTATGAAGCCGAGATAAGTAACGGATTCTCTATATAGAGAAATATGACGTTGCGTCATCTAAGTGCCCAGAAAGACCTGCAATTTTTTACTTTTTACCTTTAGCTTCTTATTCTGGAAATTTAAAATCATCCTTTTGGGGGAGAGATGTAGAAAGAAGCGTAAAATAAACTTTTGATTCTACTTGCGCAACATTTTTCATTTAATATTTGTCAAGTTTCTTCGAACCGAAACATCTTAATTTCGAAAAAATGTAGTCTCGTCGACCATTAATAGCGGATGGAAAATATGTATCCATTTGATGCCTTCCTTATTGATAGTCTGATGAGCCTTTAATACTGCTATCGTTTTTAAGTTTAAAAATGCAAATATGGAGGCAACAAGCCGAAAGTGGTTAATTTTACATTAGTGTATGGCGCAGAATACAGTAAAAATTTGTAAAAATATAAAAGGTAAAACAGGAATAAAATTTATCGGGACGATGCGCAACTTATCGAGATGGAGCAACGTAGTATTACAGATGGAAATGCAGACGAAATGAAGTGGAGAAAAATGTCACCCAACTAGTCGGACGTGATATACGGAAGTGAACGGAGCATGCTCGATAAATTGTCAAAAGCAATTACTCATCCGGCATTTTAATAAAAGAACCTTTCGATATTCCTTACATTATGTTACACGCACGCTACTTATTAACTTCTTAATGAGGTTGTTATCTTTCGGAGCGGATATTGTTTCCTATTCGAAGATTATCGCTCTTCTTTTTTAAGTCCTACAGGTCGTTATATTTCACAGGAAAGGAACTCCTCCAGGTATCGAGAGTTCCGTCCGTTGTGTCGAAAATAATAGTTACTAAGTTGCGCCACAGGAAAAATGCTATTTTCTAAAACACGTGGATGATGTATGTAGCCAAGAGAGGAGGAACTTAACTCCTTCACCTGTTCGACAGGATATTACTTTCCTCGAAATGTTTACTAGAGATCTTTGCAATTATCCATGTACGAGGAAAAATAATGCAATTCGACTAGTTAAATCGTATTTATGACAGGTATTATTCGAATTACGGTATTATTATTTTTAACTATAAGAAACTATTTTAGCATCACTTCTAGAAGAAAAAAACCTCGAAAAATCCAAGTGATGAAAGTCGGAGCAGCAGAGTCACACATTAACAGCGCGTCAAGGTCAAAGACTTCTGCACTTAAATGGCAATCAAATAAATGGCTTGACAAAAATAAAAACAAAAGAAGGAAGCTAAGCTCCTAATTAATGTTGTCAATTAATAAATACGAAAGAAAAAAAATTCGTCTCAATAAAGCATAACTGTGATGTTTTGCTTTCGCCAATAATCTGAACATAATTGCATTTTAATGTATAAAGACGAAGCTGCATTAATCAATACACATATTGCTTTTACATTACAATTTAATCCAGGATTTAAAATACGAGAATAAAAAGGATGAGTCAAAAATGCGACAATAATTTATATTATGAAGTATGAAGTGAAACTTTTAGTACTGATCAATTGATAGCATTCGATCTAGTCAAAGTGGCGCAATTTTCTTAGCTTTAAATCCAATACAGTTCATTAATTTTTTTATTTTATATAGAAAACAAGCAACCCAGTGCTTTACCGCTTTTACTGTACTTTATTTGAAACCCAGCAGCTACAGTTGAAAGAGAAATCGTTCGAGCTGCTGGACTCCTTTTTCTGCTAATCAAATTTTATCATCCGTCCCTCTCGGTGACGTCACCTCCAAGCCAACGGAAGTAGAAAGCCAGGCTGCCAAAGCGGTCTATTTCCGGTATGTCGCTCCTTGAGAAAATGGAGAAAGTCGAGTCTTTAAAAGATGGTTGTATCTCGCTCCAAAAACACTTTTAAGTTACTTCCCGAGCGTCTGGAGATTTATTAAGTGTTAAATCCTACATATAGGTATGTACACAGTCGAAGAATTGTTGGTCGATTCCGCGGTCGTTCAACCCACACGTGACGGATGACGTCAACAAGATTGGCATCTTAAACTTGGCTTTACCTGTAAGAAGTCGGTTGGGCACAAAGGACGGCCGAACAATAGACGGCTCCCATTCATGCGTGCTTAAGTCTACTAAAATGGAAACACGGAGTTTCAACATAGACTGAGCTCCATTTAAGCTTCTATCCTAAAGTATGGAGAATCTTCAATCCAATTCGGGCGACTGCCACAACCCATCGACCTACCTCCTTTCATCTCCGGCTTTCCATTGGAAGAATGTATAATGTATACAAGCCCATAATACGGGTGACACCGAACGACCTCCGCATAAGCGCATTTTTGGTGGGCCAATGGTAAAGTATCCCCTTATACCCCGCATACCATCGAGAAGGACCAAGCCCCGCACGTGCACAGCCAAAGCAACCTTACACAATCGGATGGGTGCTACGCCATTCGTATTTGAAGAAATGCATTAAAATTCTTCGGAGGGAGCAAATTAACATTTCGGGTGAACCACCTGCCGTTGCATTATTCATGTTAACACCATTAAATGTTTTTCCAACAAAAATTATTTATATTCTATATATATTTATTAAAATGCAGTTTATTTAATACCGATCCTATATGACACACACACACACATCTTACATATTTTCTATTGAACGGGTGATAATTTATCAACTTCAACTGCTACAACAATATGAATACGGTACAATTTTTTCCCTACCGATTTTATGCAGGAAATTTAATGGAAAGAGGAGGAAGATTGAAGAAGGTTCAACACCTCACCGAATTCGGAAAATGCCCCTGTAGCCATGTTTTTATGTTTATTGGATTAAGAGCAATTCATAAATCATAAAAATTGCATCCTTTCGTGATGTATCGCTGCATTCAGAATCGCATACCTTAGCCATTCGTGACGTCCGACTGTCGCCCCTTATATATATTTTTTATTCGGTACAATGCACCGAAAAAGTTAACAAACGCTATTTATCTGGTCTTTTACAATAACAACTTTTACAAAATGGCTAGAGGCCGTACCAGAAAGGAACCTGTTGCACAATATATACTTTTTTTGGATCCAACGACAGGTTGCTCTCGCTTTTTAATTTTATCTTTCCTATTATTATTATTAGCCTACGCATTCATTATTATTAATAGTATAAGGAATGAAAATTTTTGGTTTGGCCCGTCCGATTCGATAGAAGTCTCAGTTTGCAGAAGTAAGAAATCAAACTGTACAGACATCGATTGACATTGGTCGAGTGTCGGATACAACGCCCATTCTATTAATTTTGGCAACGACCGAAGATGGTAAATAGATAATTCTTACCTGCACATGGTGGCTTTGAGGTCATGACCTACGACACGATCCCGCGACACTGGCCACACGTATCCTACCGAGGATCGAAGGTGGCGGGAACACTTCTTACCGGAAAGTGGCCAAGTAGGTATCCCAGAATGCATAGTGGCATGCCTGGGATTGTTCAACTGGCTACGAGGAAGGCAGATGACTGGGTACTTGTCCAACCGGTCTTGTTTCATGTCCTGCCGAGATTCGCCCTCCCCTGCGTCCTTGTTGGAGTTGACCCTATTTCTGACCTCCCAAATGATTCGACACCTGTTTTTGCCGGATGCCACTTTAGGACGAACTCCGATATGATTCTGGAGCCGTTCGGGTACGATTTGGATGATGCTAACCCGGAAGAATCGTATCACGTGTACGCCAAAGACGAGGATAATGCACAGGTCCAATGTCGTACGGCTTTTTAAAATCAGATGGCAATTCCGATAAATATATTGCTACTCTACCGAATATATGCAACGTCCAAGACGAAGCACCAGTGAATCTATCCATATCATCATTTGCTGCATATAAATTATTCGAATATATACATGCATATTTATTACCGTTAATAAAAATAAACACCAAACTAACCTGCTCCTGGGCAAATACATGGATCCATCGATGAAAACCGAACCCGACAGTAGAATGTACCAACAGGTGCTGAGTTCTCCTCGGCTGCAACAAAATTAAATACAAATCATGTTAAGTTATTCTGCACAGATTTTCGTATGACCGATATTCATAAATCATTCTGACAATAAATCAATCACCCTCAAAATCCTAAATATAACTGTAATAGTGGAAAAAGTAAAAAACAATTACTTAAAAAATACATTAGAAGGTCAAAAGTCGAGCGCAACCAGGTGCCGCCTCCGAAAAAAGTGAAAGTTGCATTTAGAATATTTTTCTTTTTAACTTCAAATCTTAATTATACTGTGTATTTTCTAAATTAATTTTAGTCGTTTCGTACTTTGTCACGCTCAAACTTATCATTACTTGTCTGTAATCTGTAGCTTGCGCTGGTTAGAAACATTCCGCCAAAATTCGAACTTTGACAAAATGAGGAAAAAACTATTCTAGTCGGAGGCCGCCTCCATCGTCCAAGCCTTAGGTCAATTAACGTCGACAGCGCCAACCGGCCATGCGTTTAATGCACAAATCATTTAATTTATCATTAGGACACGTTCAATAAGCAATATTTGCTTACTAAAGGCAAGATATGGCGTTTAAGCGCCAGATAATCGTTCGAATAGCTAAATCAACTATTACGCAATGACCTTTTTTCACACGGTTTTATGTAAATATACAGTATAATGATTTATTCATTTTTGTCCAAGTTTGGCATTGTCTTTATATCACCTAAATAATGCACTATTTTTCATATCTTCTGTCAAATTTGTAGCAATCCTTAAGTCCGGCAGCCATACAATACTATCCACTAACAAATATTCGTTAGTTAGAATAATTAATAATCTCGAATAAATTTGTTTTACATATTAGAAAAAACATCTATAACTTAAATTTTCCTTCACATATAACAAACAATATTTGAAAACCTGTAAACTAAACTACATTCAACGTTTCCAATAAATTGTGAGTGGTAACATTTTTTCGATACCAACCGATGATTTTTTATTCTTCCAGAATATTTTTTCAACACACCCCTTTAGCTTTAACTGGAGCCGTTTCTGACGTTATTGCAACACAACTTTCTAAGTTCAACAATATAATTTGAGACGACTCATTATAATTTCCGTTTTTACGACCATTAGAAGAGTTTCTAGTTACGCGAAACACGATTTTAAAAAATCGCTAGGATTTTATAGTCGCGCATTTCGTTATGATTTGCGATAATCAATCCCGTTATTTCCGAAGAACGACAATAAACATAACTAGTTTTTATAGTAAATTAACTAGTATATATTTTTTAAATCTACTGTATACGTGATATTTGTCATATAAAAATTCAGATCAAGTCAACAAAAACTGTGCTGTTACTCATTTATTTATTCTCGTATAAGTACGAACAATAAAGCATCCAATATGTTATAATATAAACAAAAATGTTCACCACAAAATCCCAGATATATTATATACAATATAAACATATAATATATTGTTTAAGTTTTAAACAAGAAATAATGAAAATCTTTTGACTTTATGTATGCAGATTTACTAAATCTATGCCATTCTGGCCATCCAAGGCTATGTAATAAATTATCGACTCCTTAGCAAATAAAAACTTTAACGGTGTTTGCACCTTCAAAATTTCTAGCCATCTTTAAGCAAAGTATAATAGTGTAAATTGTGTAGGCGTACAGATCTAATACAGTTATTTTACATAACCTGTAACTTGTATTGGCATAATGTATACAGGTTCTGAAAGAAAATGATAACATCACGCTTTAATTACGCTGGAAAACAACTTTTATGAAGATTTATCAATGTTCGGTTATCACGTTTTATTTGCTTTTATTTATAGCGAGGAAGTCTACAATTTGTCACTACGTTGTTTGTATATATGTCTATATATAGTTTAATTATTTAACAAAATTCTAACAATTTTTTAACATTACACAATACTGCATATGTTTATATTGAATCAATTGGTATTGGATTCTTCTTATTTATAAAAATGACTTAACTAAACTTTTTGTGGCTAATGGCCATTTTGTTTCTCGTCATTTAAGCACAAAGAAAAGATTAATTAAGCTAAAGATGCATTAGTAGGAGTCTCAAGGTTGCAAACGTTTTCTGCTAGATTAAATAATGACGATATCATTGTCATATAATAATGTCACCATATCTATTAACGTTAGCAAACTTTATATACAGATTAAAAAGGAAGCGTATAACAGCCTAAAAGAATTCGTCTACTTAAAAACAGCCTGGCAATACAGACTATGCAGTTCTGCATGGTGTACTGTATTTTAATTCGGATGTCGCGTCGTCGTATTGACTGAAACCCATTTTACTTGAAGTAGAAGCGATAAGGCGATGCCAAAGATGGAGACGAACGATTATTATATTTTGAAACGTTCAAGGTCGAAATATCCATTCGTTAGACCTATATACGGTATCTAAATTTGAGAATGTATGTAGTAAATCTCTATCATTACATCCAGTAAAAATTTCATTTCTGTCCATCCATAAAAAAGTCTATAAAACATATATTCACTGGTAATGGAGAGTGACAGAATTAAATTTTGATAGAGACGCAGTCGATAAGTATTTGAGTTACGCCCTATTGCCATATCAATTTTGGGGTGTAAAGCCCTAGAAGGACAATGAAAACCTTCCAACGACTCAACCTATCAGGATCTAGCTTTGCCAAAGTTTATTTTTTCGATCTCTTAAAAACACTATCATCAGGTGACCGACACAAGTCATTCTCGCTAACTTTTTAATAGCTAAATATTTATCATTAAGGTGGTGTTTGGTCGTATCGGCGTAACAAATAATGGATAAGTAATGAATTGGCAATAATATTATATACAACGATTCCATCAATTTTCCTGGACGCCAACGAAAGGCAAGGATGTTATTTTTCAAAATATATTAAATGCAATATTAGTTTACACTTAATAATAAGGCAGCTATTAAAATAGGATTTTCAAAGCTACGCTAACTATTGCAACTGTCAGTCTGTTTTAAATTGCATAAAAAAAACTAACTGCTATAACTGAATTATGCTTTTAATTAATTTATTGCCAACAGGATAAATCTCAACTCGCTAAAACTTATAGCAGTTAACTTGGAAATGTTTTTTTTTTTTTTCAAAGTTGTAACATGGAAAAACGCCCCGAGAAGATTTTACAGAATTTAATCTGGTGTCGGTCATTTTTCAACTGTCTGTTCTTCCACCAAAGTTATTCATTCCTAGAATTTTTACATTTTGTCAAAAAAGAAAATTCTTCGCGGCATAGTTTAAGTTAAAGAGAATAAAACCTCCATAACAATAAAGACGTCAGAACAGCGGGGAATTTATAGTCTTAAGAACGAAAGCTTAAGACAATAGAAGAGGGATAAAAATTACTGCACTCTCGCGGTTAAACTTTCATTTATCTTCGACCTCCTACCTGACTATAAGCTTTGTAATCTCTTTTTGACAGTATTTATTCTGCGGGACGACGTTGCCTTTTGCATCTTCGACCAATGACTTTCTCTGATTTCAAAACGAAATCGATGTTTTAATTACTCAACGCAACAATCGTTTCCGCTGATGACGTCACTCGACTAGATACTGTTACGCAATTGTTGCCTATTAACGGCTCATTAACGATCGAATTTTTCAAATTCGGCAGCGTTTAAATAAAGGAAAATTTCAGTCTTCTACTTTCGAAAGAATTGGTGCGGAAGAGATAAAATATAAAAAGGTTCCCGTTATTTTCTTTTATCGGATTTTTCGGCAGGGAAGTGGGAGGAGAGTTGATAGTTGAAAAAGGGGAGAAGGTTCCAGATGAAATCTGTCGACCGCAAACATACTTTTCGGATGAAATTCTCTCTTGTTGTGCCTCTCCTCCGTACGCTTACTCTTTTTTTTTCCTTCGTTCCCAGAAATGTCTACCGTAAATAATATTTTTTCCTTTTACTGCTTGAAGGGGATAAAGGTTTGAAAAGCTCATCTTCTACCCGAGATTGATATCGTCTATAAATCATAACAGATGGCGCTCGAGGTGAAGGAATTAATGACGTCATAGATTATCATAAAACTCTTCCCAATAATGTCACATTTACAGATGTACGTATTTTAACTTTGTTTAAATTTGAAGATTTTTAAATAACTTCAAAAACAGGAAAATGGATTTGTCATTGACCCAAATCTTATTTTTTAATGAATCCATACACAATCACTTTTATTTGCATATATAGTAACATAAAAAGTTATGAAAACGATTTGTTGTACATAAATTTTTTCTCCGTGAATATTAGATATATGGTAAAAATAACTATAGTGACTATAGGGGGCAAGACTAGTCCGTAAAATCGAAGTAAAATTTTTTTATAAATATTAATTGATGATAGAAAAAACATTGAAAATATTGAATTTTCAATGATATTCATGAAACATTTTTAATGCAAATGAAACAACCTCGTTTGCTTGACGTTTCATCGGTATATACGCCAGTGAAACATGTTTCACATATACTATACGAGAAAAAGTTTGAAGGTCGATTTTTTTGCAATAGATCTACAAATGTTTCCTAGTAAATATTTTAAAAATATATAATTTGGTTATCCTTTTCCTTTTGGCTACAAAAGAAAAAAAATCCATATTTGTTTGACCTGATTGATTGTAGATAAGATAGAAACTTATAGTAGAAATAAAACATTGTGCTAATTAGTTATATTGTTTAGGTCATTTTACATCTAAAAAATTAAATTTTACAATGATTCCTTCTTAAAGGAAACATTATAACAAAAAGATTTTTTTTTATATATTTAAATCTTGTTATAACAGCAAAGATGAAAAAAAAATCATTTTTTATGACTATAGATATTTATATGTAATTACGCGTTACAGTATAATCAAAGCAGTGAACATAATGCTGATTTGAGAACAAAAATGCCATTAGAACTTTATAAATTGTGGTTAAAATGTAGAACTAATTAAAGATTGATGTAGAAAATAATTCCAGTTGTTTATATAAACTTGAACAAAGTGATATTGGATTAAGGTTTTTAATGAAAGAATGGAGAAAAAACGAATTACACGTGTTTACTCCATTTCCTTCGACTATTATTTTCAACCCGACAGCAAAATTCGAGAAAAGAATTTGCACTGGAATCTGTTCCGAAAAACAAGCAAAAAATTAAAGAGATTATTAAGGAAAATTAATTTTTATAACGAAGTTTTTGTACGAATAAAGACATTAAAGGCATATCCATTCTTCGAAATAGTAACGAAAAAGTTAAACTTAAGTTTAGTTAGTTTTTATTTCAGTTATTTTAAGATAAAATTATTAAACAAAGCTTTAATAATTATAGACTATAAGGAAGTAAATCTATTATTTATAACTGAATTTTTTTAAATCGTTTTTTCAGTTTATGTACGGGTGATATTTTGGACTAAGATAAGATAGAAATTTTAAAATTTACAAAGAATGCTCCTTTATTTCAAGAATATCAAACTTTAATTTTATCAGGTCGATCTATATTCTTGAAACAAATAGATTTCGATGGAAGTTGTGTTCATTAATCTTTCTAGAATTGCATTAATCAATTACAGAATTGCAACTTAAAGCTTTCATTCCAACTCTTCATTTATCTTGGAAGAAAGTAGTTAAAGATGCTATTTTTGAATGACATCTCAAAATGAATTTATTGAAAGTAGAAATTTTCAAATTTTTATGAAGTGCTTCACTTATACTTCATCAATCTAAACTACTCAACTGAAAGTTTGAACTCTTTTTTTATGAATTCAAGTGTATGAAATTCATCCAAACTCCGAATCAATTCAAAAAATGTTTTATATGCCAAAAATCAATTCGAATATCGTTAAAATATTTTTAAAAAATAAAACATAAAATAATATAATTCTGTATTAATTATGAAATGTTATACAAATTTTAGCATTGAATATATCGAAAAAAAAAAAAATTGAAAACATTTCATATACAGTATATTGTTATTATTTTTCTTTCAATCTTCTGCCTTCATCCAATATTCCATTCGTATTGCTTTATTTTTCAGATTTTAATTAAAATATTTAAAAAAATGTACAGTGTTCTATAAAAAATCAGAAAATGATACAGGATATTCATATAAATAAAACAGAAATCATTAAAACGGAGGATAAATTTTGTTTAAAATGTATTCAAAACCATCATTATTATATGATACTAGTCAGATTGGCTGTATATAATTTTATCGTATGTCATTTCAATTGTTATGTTGACTATACATTAATGTTTTTTTTAACGTCATTCATAGTTACATCACGATGTCATTATCTTTGAAATTTTGAGATCCATCCAAAATTATTACAGAACTTTTAATACAGCTTGAATTTCTTTACACTGGCATTGTGTCCGGCAACTCTTATAATCCGGCTAATGCCATGATCCGGCAACTCCTATAATCCGGCATACGTTTACAATTCACTGCCTTGTCCTTGAATCTTTATAGTCTATCAAGGTTCAGGCGGGTGGCAGGGATGGCTAACAATTTTGAAGTTAAGGAAAATGATATTTTATTAAATTTAATTTTTGTTCAAATTGAACTAATTTTAATGCAGTTTATTTGATGAGTTATTAATCAGTATTTTTATTTTTATATGACACAAATAAATTTTTGTTATGCACATTATTCACGAAAAAATTAAAGAAAGTTACGTTTCTTGAAAAATGCGAACCCATAAAAAGTTTTTATCAGATTAATTTCAATTTAATCAATTTTTACCATTTCTATATTAATAATTAACATGTTTAGTTTATTTGCAGTTGCATTATTTAAAATAATAATAAAATTTTTCTAAAATTTGATATATTGTTTACCTTATTTAATGTCATAATCAACAAAAAATTAATAAAATGTAAATTTTATAAAGTGAATCCTTTAAATAATTATAATTAACGATCTCCATCTCAGGGGATCATTCATTATAATGCAAATTTTTAATTATTAATTCGAATATAAATTAATAATATAATGCAAAAATCAGGATATATTTCAACTCTAAAATAAAAAATAATTTCAGGATTTATACAATGACTATCTTTACAGGAAGTCCACCATTTTGTTTTAAGTTTTGATACATGATAAACTTTATTGAACCATTTTACTTATTAACACAGACTATCGTAAAACTAAATTCTGTTTTAAATTAAATTATACAATACAGTAAAACCTCAATTTTACGGACTATAGGGGCCAACACTAGTCCGTAAAATCGAAGTAACATTTTTTTATAAACATTAATTAGCATTTGTAAAAAATTCTGAAAGATGAAAATACATTGAAGAAAAATATACTGATATGACTTAAGTAATTACTGTATTTAAAAATCAAGTTAATTATATATATTTTTTAAATTTTTTAATGAAAACATACAATTATATACTTATATTTTTTAATAATATAAAACAGTTAACAGAATTCAGTTACTTACCAATAGAGAATATCATTTGCATCATGTCTTTCATATCTAACTGTTTTACAAAGTGCTCTCAATGATATCTCTCGAAGAGAAGATAAAGCTTCTAAACCATGGAGATAAGAATATATGATCTGAAGATCCTGAAAAGAATATAAAAGTAAAATCAACAATGAAATGATCCAATTTCTGTAACTTATTCCATTTGCAAATGTTGTCAGTCAGTCACTTGGAAAAACAAGGTTAATAGAAACTATTGTAAGGAAAATTCTATTACAATTCAATGACAAAAGTCTTTCAGGCATCAGTTATGTTTTGATATTCATAGATGGTAGCAGATTATTATTAAATTATATTGATAAGAAATACTATCAAAAAAGTGTGAAACTTATTTAATAAATTAAAATTATTATTCATATACTACTGATAAACTTATTATTTCCATATCATTATTAGTAACCTTCCATATCATTATTTTCATATCCTTGAAATTGATGTTATATATAACATCAATTTCAAGGATATGAAAATACTTCTAGTTACTAATAATAAAGGTCAATACAATAATTCTTAATAGTATCAAGTTAGCCTTATTAACATTGTTTAACCAAGGACAAATGTGTTTATAAAATAAAATTCATAACTTTTTGGAAATTTTAGGTCTGACAAAATTTCATATGAAATTTAAAGTATACATGTCTAACAAGAGGAGGTTCGGACATTTGGGTCACCGATTTTTTTGAAATTTTGCATACTTGTTGCCATCCCTCGGAAAAAAACGAAATTACTTTCCGAACAACCCAATATATTCTGCATTAAGACCAGAGCCCAGACTTACAAGGGGACGGTCAGACATTACCCTCTCCAATTTGACTGAAATTGCACATACGTACAGTACTTAAAAATAAATGTTTAAATACAGAGTTTTAGCACGCACTTCTCAAATGGCTTCGAGAAAAAGCGATTTTAATATTTGCGTATATTATTAAAAGGCTTGATAGCAGCAGAACGAATCATGTGTGGCACTAGTGTGGTTGGTAGCGCTCCAGCGTTTTAAGACTAAAGTTGCGGGTTCAAGTTGGGTTGTTTGCTTCCTTTTTTTTCATAAATAGTAATTTATTTAATTACATTTTAAGACTAAAGTTGCGGGTTCAAGTCGGGTTGTTTGCTTCCTTTTTTTTCATAAATAGTAATTTATTTAATTAACTCATCTACACCCTACAGTAATATGTTTTAATGATTTTTTTTTAATCACAAATTTATCTGGAACATAAAAATGAGTTTTTCATCAGAAAATTTCCACTGCATGAGGGAAAAGACAATAAAACAATTAACCTTACAATATTAAAAGGAGAGACTCACTGCAGTGTCAAGTTACAACAGCTTAACAATATCCCATTTAAACTGTTGTGGTGAAATTTCACATAACTGTTCTAGAACTATTGTCTTTAACGATATTTGTATTAATAATATTTATGATTGTATTTAACTTTTTGCTGTTCGGGTTTCGTCTTTCAGGAAGCGAGAAAGAGATATTTACTGTTACAGTCGAGTCATACAGTATATCTTCGGATTAGAACACGTGAAGTCAAATGGAGTCAATGGCTAGTTCGTCAGCAATGCCGGACAGTGAAGTGGATGATAACTCGCTGCATAGTGATGTAGCAAAAACACGGTTGAAAGATGCAATGGTGTATTGTGAACAGCTTCTTGAAAGTGACCTTATTGCGATGGAATCATCGACTTCAATTTCTCAAGAAGCAATGCTACTTGGAGAAGAACTGTATCATAGAACAGTTGAAATGCTTGGTGAAAAGAAACTAGTAACTTACGAGGAGCTTGTTTTACTGCACGAAATTGACATATTCGAATATATTCGAATGTATTTGATGTATTCGAATATATATATTCGAATAGTTTGATAACGGTATTCTATTCCAAACTTTGTATTCTTTATGTGTTCTAAGATAGTTATGTTACAGTTTGTTATTTAGATTAACAATTGTAAAAGTGTGTACCTGAAGAGGGTGCGATACAGCACCAAAACGTTACTGCGGAGTTTCAGAACTTTTGAATAAAGTTAGTTGTTTAACTCAAAACTGCATAAGAGTGCTAAGTGGATGCTTAATTGAAAGATGTTAAAGGGTTTAGCAGTTTTTTGAATTCTTGTTAGACTTAGAGTATATAGTAAAAAAGAAAAAGAAGTTGACAGAATACATTAATCTTGAGTATAAAATCAAAGTTGTGAATATCACAAAACAACATCCTACATAGAGTTTAAAGAACCTACAAAAAAAAGATTGTTCACGCTTAAAAAGCCTAAAGGACGTAAAAAAATGGGAAGAAGATGATATATCCAGAGGAATATAAGATAGATAAATATTCTGCCATCGATTCTTGGGCCTACGATCGTTTTGTCAAGGCTCGGGATTACTCTCAGCAAGTCACCACGAGAAATTTGAAGCAGTGGACTTTATCTGCTGCAAGTCAATTCCCTAATTTCCAGTTCAAAGCATCTGAATCGTGGGTCACAAGATTTAAGAGTAAGCACAAGATCTGCCAAAGGAAAGTCATGAGGTATGTGAGCGAAAGTGAAACAGTTTTATTAGAAGCGACACTAGTCGCTGCAGAGAATTTCCATATCCAAGTACGAGATGTCATTCCAAATTTCGACAAAGATTTCGTAATTAATACAGATCAAACAAGTAAGTTTGAAATAAAAAATAAAAGAAATTTATGGAAAAAATCATTTCTTATGCTTATAACGTAATTTATTTATTTACTTTCTTTCAGGTTGTCAATACCTATTGACGTTCAATCGAAGTCTAGCCAAACAAGGGTCGAAAACTGTCTTCGTTAAGAAACATAGAATCAATAAAATAACACACTCATATACAGCATAATATGCGATAACTCTCTCGGGAAAATTGTTGCTGTTTGTTTTTTATTTGTTTGCAAGAAGCAACAGGAAACTTTGGGCCCAGGGTACAGAAAAATGTGGACGAAATGACAGTAAAATACAAAAACGTTGTTGTAACATCATCAAAATCAGGCAAGCTTACTACTTATTTGTACAAGAAGTTTTTGAAAGAAATGTTATCACCATACGTAGGAAAAGAGAAATTTCTGCTGTTGACAGATTCTTGGGAAGGTCAAACGAATCCAATGTATGATGAACATTTTCAAAATGATGAGGGTATAGAAACGTGTACAATTAAAGTTATTCCTCCGAAATGTACACCAATTGTTCAGCCTTGCAATGCATACTTTTACAGACAAGTGAAAAAATCTTATAAAGTGTCTACAAAATTGGTCTTACCTCATTGAACGAAATTGTGAGATAGCAACCCGAGAAAATTCAATAAAAATTCAATCCATCGTTCACAATCAGTTGTCAGCACCAATATTTTCGGAAATGTTGCATTATGCATGATTTGCTGCAAAACTTTCCGATGAAAGGGATGTCTTCATGAACGTAAATGAAGTATGTTTCCCCGTCAAAGTTCTAAAAAATCCGTGTACATGTAAAAACGCAGCTTTGATACGATGCGCACAATGCTTCAAGACATATTGTTTTTCATGTTTCTACAATGAGTATCATCCCGACTCGTACAAATTCACAGTCAGCCCTTTCTGATGATCAGTAAGTATATTAAATAAGCGTGCACATATACAAACAATAAAGTTTTTTATTTTTCAATACGTAGTTGATGAATTCATCATATAAACTACACATTTTCCAACCATATCCTCTACCACTCACTCTTTGAAAAATATTTACAAATCAATTTAAATAAGTACAATTAATTCAAATAATTATTTTCAATAAACTATATTAATGAAAAAAAAAAGAAAAATATTTAATTATTTTATAATAAAATAAATATGCTGCAATAATAATAATGATGATAAAATAATAAGTTATTAAAATAGCCTGAGTAATCATAGTTATTGTAAAAATTAAAACAATCTGTAAAATCAATTTTAGGTGAATCTTATCTAATCTGAAAAATATATAACAGATGACTTAATACAGATATCTCTTACACATGTTTCTAGGATAAAGAAGGTATTATCGATTTCTTGAAGTCATATCATCTAATGCAACTGTATCATCAGATAGTAATTCATTAGAAAAAGGTTATTGACCTACAACAAACTCTGTGACCCAATGTTTTGGTCCGAAAAAAGCAAGGTTAAGAGGAATCAAACCACTGGAACTAGAACTACTGATCACATCACATTTGACCCAGCAGAACTAGTTAAAGATGAAATATTTATTATAGTATATCAATGAAAAAATTTCTTAAACAAATCTGTTTACCAAAAATACATCATTTATCAATTATAAACTCATATAATATAAACATTTTATATGAGTTTATAATTGATAAATAAATATATAAATATTAATTTTCTATAGAGATACAATATTAAAGATATTAACTTAAGGTTATTAAATGCTTTTAAATGTTTTAATTCCCTTTTTATTATATATTTCTGTAATGTACGGTATAAAAAAATATGAGAGATTGATTAAAATTATTAGTGTTACATTTTGTCAACTTTTGAAATATGTTTCAAATAGTTTTCTAGAGTTCAATATTGTATGTCAGACCACTGAGGTCACGTGATATCCTTGCTGAAGTTCGCGCGGAGGCCTGTCTTTCTCGTTGGCCACGTCATCGAACACTGTGACGTCACAACCGTGACTTCACTTCCACTACTATGGACCTACTACTATAAGGTACACTTAAAATTTATGATACATAATTTTAACTTTTTTTGTTCCGATAACAATAAGGAAAATAACATTATATATAATAATATGTTAAAAAATATTTAAACTTTTTAATTAACTGGTTTATCATTTTATAAAATTCTACTTATCAATTTATTTCCCAACCTCGTTAAATCATAAATATTATTCAAGTAACTAGTTCAGAAGGCTCGTACAGTATTTTTATGCACAAAAAAGTAAAATTTAAATATAAGGCACGCAATAATTAGTCTGGGATTAATGTTTATTAAGACTAATATTTCTGATTAATAGATATGAGAAAGCAAATAAATCGAGAACGATTGATATAAGTTTAATTTCCGTAATCTAAATTGGATTTGTCCAGGAAACCTAGAAACGAAACAATGTTTCTGGAAAGCAATACATCCAGAAACAACAAATTGAAGTTTCACTGTAATATACTTCTTGATTTACATAAATCTGACTTCACAAAATATTTTTCATAAATTTATTTCTTATTTTTTCAAACATAGAGTAGAAACATTTACTGAATTTGTAGATTACAATGGTAAACTTGTACTTTACAATATTTATTCCTTAAAATTGATATTTATAACTGTATCATTATTCATATCACTATTTTTATAGTTTATATTCAAGGAAAAATCTAAATTTATTCATAATTTTTATTAATTTAATTAGTAATGATGTGAATCTGCATTTTAATTGTTCATCGGTGACATTAGTTAAAACAAGAAAGAAAAATTTATTAAATTTTTATTTCTGTTTTGCAAGAATAAAATTTAATTATTTAATATATCCTGTTTTTGAAGTAATTATTTCTGTTAATAATTATTTCACCAGAATATAATCTGGTAAAATAAAGCAGGAAATTGTAATCTGAATCCTGTCACATGATAGAGTTATCCAAACTGTATAATTCCATAAACATATTTTTGAAATTGTGAAGTAAAGGAAAAATATGAATAAAATATTATCATCATTAACTATTTTAACCATAGGCTGTATAATAGGTGCATTTGATCCATTAGAAATACGAGAAGCTGTTTGCAGTAAGATCATTTTGTATTTTTAATTTAAACAATTATTTAAATAGAAATTGTACAACTTCAGTTAAAATTACAAATTTTTTTCAGCTTTTCCTAACCGATATATACTCAGATTCATCAACTGCAGTATCGAACAAAGTCCGTTATCTGTTCAAAAGGTTTGATTGCAATATCTCTCCCTCCTTCCAAAAAATTAACCAAAATTAATTAAGTTTAATTATTTTAAGTTTTTTTTTTGTTTCTTAAAGTTATTCCTAATTAAAAAATTATTTTTTCAATTGCATACAATTGAAAACTTTTCACAGGTAGCGAATTTGGTGCATGAATGTATAGAGACGTTTTCCGATGAGGATAAAGAAAAATTAGAATCTATAAAGATGTTTGTTTGTGACGATAATGTGAATACAGACGAACATGTAAGTCATTTTAAGTCTAGTTATAGTATTAATGAAGGAAATTAATGTCTTATTACATACAACCATAACTTTTAATTATTATAATGATTAACATTCTTATATTTTTCATTAGATAAAGGCATGTGTCTTGGAAAACAGCAATGTAAGAACACACGAGTTATATTATTATACTATTATCAATTATTTTTATGCATAAATAAAATAGTATCGTATTTTTTAAACAGAGTTCCGAAATTTCGGATGATGTGCACCTTCGAGGAGATGAGTTTTATAACATTGTTAACTACTGTTTGCAGTATGGATAAATTAATATCTTTCTTAACGTAAGGGATATCTATAAAGTTGAAATCAAAACATATTGTACTGAGTTGAATTACTTCAACTTTTCTTTTTTATAAAACATTTTTCCTTGAAAATATTTTAAAATAATAACAGGTAATTCAGTTTTCTGTATAAAAAAATGTGTCTGAATTCTGATTTTTAATATTTTTGTTCGGAATTAAATATAATATTTAATATTTCCCATCTATTATTTTACAAAATAAAATTATGTTTATTCTCATAATGCTGCTGTATATTCTGTTTACCTCTGTTGTTCATACTATTTTTGTCATGCTCTTATTACATTGTGATTCTAGTTAAACACTGCAAACAGTTTTGTATATTTTTATATACTAACCGTTAATTTTTGATAATACGTCTTTACTTTCGACGAAAAAAAAAAAATATATTATTTTCGGATGCGATTAAATAATAGAGTGCAAAACAAAAAAATTTCAAAAATATTTACAAATTTTTAGATGTTATTTGCTAAAATCGATTTTAGTAAACCATCAGTTATATTCCATTTTTAATAATATTTAACGAATTTGGAAAATATCGATTTTTTTAAGCCTGTCTATGCAGGTATCATTTGATATCTTGTATAATAAAATTTCAATAATTTCATTTATTTCTGCATTCGTCATTATGTGATGAACTACAAATATACAATATACAATAACTAAGAAACAAACCAAACTATAAATTCAAAACCAACTAATTACTAGGCGCTCCTCTAATTATGAACATTAGTGCTTACGAACGTGAATTTCATTTCACGAAATTTCAGAACCTATTCAATAATTTTAAATAATTTGATAGAAAAATGCTCTAGCAACCAATATAATGTAAAATTATACAGTTAGTTAAAATATTACAGTAATATTTCAAGATGACGGCAATTACACCAAAAATTGCTCGCTTTATATTCGGAACTTTCATTAAAATCCGTGAAATAAGAAACTTTTTAATTGCTCCAATTGTGAATTATAATATAAAGTTATTTCAATACTTTTGGAGCCAAAATAACAACAGTTTCTGAGTTACAAACTATCTGATTTACGAGCAAAATTTACGTACGAATTATGTTAACTGGAGGAGCGCGTTTATAAGAAATTAGTAATTATGTTTATCTTACTTCATTATATTATTTTGTTTACAGAAATTAATAATATGTTCAAAGCTGCTACCATAATATTCAATAATCGAGAACATCAAACTGAAAAATTTTTCCATACTACATTTAATTAGTTTTATTTTTTAATTATTATTCCACAAGTTATTTACAAATTTAATACAGATAGAATGTATCTAAATATAATTAAAGAAAAATTTTATTATATAATTCCCCATTAATTAGAATGAACAACTATAATATTGTTTGTAAAAAAATTATAGATTATAGCACGGAAATCATTAAAATCATATTAAGTTATATAAACGATGTTTATTATTTTGTTTCCTTGTTGTAATTAATAGATTATAGCAATGTTTGAAATCTATTTCCTTTTCTCCTAATTATTTCAATATCTTTACAAATATTTATTGAAAAAATTAATTATTGTTGAATTAATATATATTTATTTTTTCATCAACCGGAAGATTGAAGGATGGGTTTAAACGGGCCGAGCCCAGATCCCTCTTGAAATATTGGAGGAATGGGACCCCCGGATCCTCCAGAATGTTAAGCCACAGCTTACATAGCTTTACCTTTTTCCGGCTGATCTGTCATTCAGTCAGTCTGCGGGTCCCACAGTTTGTTCACCCGTCAGTTCGCAGCTCCCACAGTTTGTTCTGGGAAGTGTTTGTTATCCGAACATTTGTTCGTTATCCAAACTATTTATTAACCGATCACCTACTGTATTCCTTCATTTTTTAATTTTGGCTGTGGCAGAAATTCGAGGGTTAGATTTTTTTAACAATAACCTGTTTGTAGGAATCAATAGGACTGCAAAAGGGATATCCAGTCAACCGCGTTTCACTATTAACATATATGATACATACATACAATTCGTTCTTAATTTTTCGTGGCACTGTGATTGAGAACCACTGATTTAATCTAATGTCAATTTTATTGTAAATATTCAATGTTTTAGCTTCATTAGTATATTTAAAAAAAATAATAAATAACAAAAAATTATTTTTGAAAATTTTTCAGTTAAATATAGCCAACATTTTAAATGATTTTTTTGTATTTTAACCATAATAGTTTTATTTCAATATTTTCAAATTTTCTCTTTAATTAATGCATTATTAGGATTTCTTAAAAAAAAATTGTTTTTGAGTATCCTCTTTTTCTCTTAATTCTCAATAGATAAATTAATATTATATTAGAATCTCAATAGTTTGAATAATTTGAAAAGAATGTGATTGAAATTAATTACAAAAATATTTTGACTATAAAATGTTATGCATACAGTATTTATTGATGTATGTATAATAAAAGAATTCAAAAAATTTTCAAGCTTTTGAAATTTTACTTTAATATTATAAAATCAAATCAATTTTGTTTGATCCCATTTGATGTCAAGGTCAACTTTGTAAAAACATTTATAAAATGGTGTTAAGATTTTCCATTCTTATATCTCATTTATGTTCTTCAATTCATTTTCCTAATGATCTTGATAAAATTCTGATATAATCCTCCCTTTGACCTGTTAACTTATTAATATCAGATATAATGTAGATCCTTAACTTGTTCATCAAGTCCACAAGTTATCTGTTCCCAATTGTGTGAAAAAGAGTGGGCAAATAAAAAACAAAACCACATTTATTCCTGTCTTTTCTGTCATGTTTCTAGCTAGGCTGTATAAAATTCTATTATAATTGACCAATATTCAATTCACTTGTGCTTACCCTTCATTATCTATCTGTTAGCATGGGTGCTGGTTAGAACTTTAACCAGGGCTGGGGTGTCGGCATGAAAATGTGCCGACAACAACACCAACTCCTCTGATAGTAAACATGAACAAATGATTTTTTAGAGTACATTTTTATTCAATATTTATTACTGAAAAAATTATTTATTCATCAAAAAGAAAATAATTATTTAATACATTTTTAAAATTTAAAATTAATAAATTATGTAAAATAATTATTTAATACATTTTTTAAATTTAAAACTAATAAATTATGAACAATGAGAAAGTTATTTTGCCGACGCTGACAACTCCTAAAACTGTTGACACCCCAGCCCTGCTTGTAACATCACAGATGTGATAGATACTAAGATATACTACGATCTTTTTATTTTAAAAACCAATGGGCGCAGCCATGTTTGATCACGTGACTTTGCCGCCATTACACTCAAGCAAGCTATCTGTATAACATGGACAATGAAGGAACTTTAAATTCTGCAAAAATAATAATACACAAATACTTTTAAGATTAAATAATTAAATATCAATTACAGGTTGAACTACAACAATTTTACGTATTTATTAATTGATTTTAGAAAATATTCACATGCTAATAAGTAGCACTAAAAAATTACAGCATAAGCTTGATTTTTTTTAAATAAAAAATGAAAAGATGAAAAATTGTTGGAAATTTTATATTGATAGCTTTAATTATAAAGTTTTGTAGTTTAATTTTTAACTTCATATATAATTGACACTTAAAATACAAGAAGTTTTGAAAAATTTTATTGTAATGAAAAATTAACATATGTTACTGCTACTTTATATGGTTTATTTTTTATGATTTATTTAAAATGTCTCAAAGTGAAATTCTGAATTTAATAGATAAAAAAATTGTGATATTTTAATATAAATAATCAATAATTTAATATAATTTTGAAATACTGTATATTAAAGCTACATTATAAAAAGTACCCAAGTTTCATTCAATGCAATAAATTTTATAAACTAAAATTTTTCAAAGTAAACATAAAACTTTCAATTAGGTACTTTGTAATTTTTCACATTATAATTTTTCTAATCATACAGGTGAAAAATCATTTCCTCATCCAAACACAATCTCTACTTGGAAGTATGATATCAATGAATGGCCAAATGTCAGTGAAGGAGATATAATTTGCTATTTTATAGAAACAAATCATGTGACATGAATTGTTCATCTTTCAATAATGGTTTGAACTTTGCTTGTACACTGAGTAATTGTGATCAATCAAATTCATATTGGTACAATTGTTGCCTTACCGAAGCATGGCAAAAGTGATACAGATCAAATGGGGGCCGAAACAACCAAAAAATCCCTAGTGGACCAGGGGTCAAAAGTCAAACGTTTACAAGATATAGAGCCACAAAGTTCTGTTGATTACAAACTGTACATGCAGTTTGACGTTGCACATGGCCTCACTGCAGTCTGTGACGCGACGTGTCTTGTTCCCATGCTCCGTTACCTATGCCACCTATATGCCTCTGTATCTTGTAAACGTTTGACTTTTGACCCCTCGTCTACTAGGAAGTTTTTGGGTGTTTTGGCCCCCCTTTTGATCTGTACCACTTTTGTCATGCTTCGGTAAGGAGACAATTGTACCCTTGAATCGTACCAAACATCGTAAACGTTTGACTTTTGACCCCTCGTCTACTAGGAAGTTTTTGGATGTTTTGGCCCCCCTTTTGATTTGTACCACTTTTGTCATGCTTCGGTAAGGAGACAATTGTACCCTTGAATCGTACCAAACATTCACATTCTTCATGTAATTTATTATCCTGTTCAGTATACTGTTCCAACTTCCACTTCTTTAGTTTTCTGTATGAATTTGTGCAACCAATAACAGCACAATAAGTTATCATATCAGGAAAAAATAAATTTTTCAGAAAGTAGAAAACACCTGTGCTAAGCACGTTTGATCGAGTGTAATGGCAGACGACGACATCACTACGCTTGGCAAAAGCTTGTGTTAAAAAGGTGAATATATTATACCTAAATGTATAAGTATAAACATAGTTAAGGCCATGGACTATTATGTTGTTAAACTCATTTGCTTCTAGTGTTAAAGATACTCTTCTGAAGAAAGTGTTAAATATTGCCTTATATAGAGTGGGGCAAATAAAAGTGGCCCGGAGAACAGAGTTCCAGGGTACAAAGAAACACAGTAGAGAAAAGGAAATACAGTACTAACCTAACTATAGCAGATGTTGAAATTGATCACCATTCATCTCTTGGCACTTTTGGGCCCTGGTCAGCAAGTTGCTGAAGGCAGATCGAAGCTGGACTGCTGGAATTGCTGCAATCTCATCTGAAATGTTCTGCTGCAGTTCTTGAAGACTATGAGGGTTGTTGCAATACATCTTAGACTTGAGGGTTCCCCACAAAAAGTAATCTCACACTGACAGATCAGGTGACCTGGGTGGCCAGCTAGGGCCGAGACCAGAGCCGCTCGTCTGGGCCACTTTTATTTGCCCCACCCTGTAGTAGGTTGGATTATCTGATCACATTGGAATTATTACCAGTGAATAGATAGATTTCTGTAAACATTAATTTTATACTTTGGATCTGTCATGTCAATATTCATGTTCAAGAAATGTATAGAGGTAATAATTGGAAAAACAAAATATGGTATATAAAAATTGTATTTACAATTGGCAAGATAATTTTACCAAATTTGAAAACAAAAGATTAGATTTAGATAACATAAAATATAAAAAAGGTTAGATACAAAAGAAGAACTGAAGAAAGAATATACTAGGATATGTTCTAAACGAGTAAAAGCAGAAGAAACCTGGGAGTTCTTAAAGCAGTGTGAACTGAATGGGGTGTTCCCGACTACAATATCAAGGTTACGGTTCCCGGTGAGATCGCAAGCAGTTCTTCTAAGGACTAAACGAATTTGCTTAAAGACAGCGATAACTGATGTAAAAAGGAGATTCTATAAACTGCATAGCTTAAAGGAGACTTATACTGAAACTATATTAAACAAGAGTAGGAACCTAACCGAGTTCTTAGAGGAGACAGCCATCAACAATAGCACAACTGAAAAGAACGTTATGTATAAGATACATAAGAAAGTTAAAATGGGTACTTGAGAAACAGTTAGGCCCTCTTAGAAGGCATAAATTAGACCTTAACCAGGTATTGACTGTATTAGATAATATAGACATCCCAGAGTTTATTGAAACAATTATTCGAAAAGGTCCCTCCTATGCGCTATGGAATGATAGAAATATACTCAATGACATACCGATCTTTGAAGCATTGCTGGCCAACATAGAACAATCAGAGAGAGATAAGCACAATGGTCCTTCTTAAGCCAAAAAGAGAGAGCTAAAAAAACCCATAGAAATAAAGAAGCTATATATGAAAAGAGTATGATGAAGAAAGTGATCAACTGGATGAACGAAAGACAGTATGTCATCACGAGAGAAGATAAAACGAAAAAAAATTGGTAATAATGAAGAGAGAGACATATGAGATGTTCTTGGCTGAGTACATTAACACCACTAAACCTAAACAACTCCCCAAGGACTCTACGGATTCTATAATGAGAAGAGTAGAGAGCATAGTAAATGACAAAAAGTTCCCACAATTCTGGCAAGTCCGAAAGAACAGAGCTCCAGTAACACCGAAGCTATTCGCTTATGTTAAATCCCACAAAGATCCCCTAGAGATAAGGCTGATAGTAAAAAAAAAAGAGGGGCACCTACATATCAGTTAGAAAAGACATTAGTGAAGTGGTGCAACAGAATACTAGGTGAGACGGAGATGTCGACCACAGTAGTGACATCGGTGTTAATTAGATTTAAAAGTATAAACACAAGTTTAGATGATGTATATACCATCTTTGACTTTGAAGTGCTCTACCCGTCATTGAAGATAGAGCTGGTATGCCTTCTTTTCTACCAGTTTCTCTTGCATAATGTTCCACAAGCAGATGAAATCTCAAGATTATTATGAGAAGTGGTGCACCTCGTATGTCACGAATCATATTTCTCCTTTAAAGATAAAACATATAAGCAGCTCCTAGGTGTACCCATTGGTAGCCCGATGGCAGGTGTGCTTGCGGAGATCACTCTCAGAGCAGTGGAAGAGCAGACGTTACTAGATTTCCGTGCAAAAATGAAGTTATACATCAGATACATCGATGATATACTAGTTATCTGGGAAAGAGATGATAAGATAGAAGATTTTGCTAAAGCCTTGACAATAGAACAATATGGACTACACTTGAAGAAAGACCAGCAAAATCTAACAAATGTACATTTTCTAGACCTAGAGATAAAGATAAACCCGGAAGGCATAACGACAAGCATCTATAGAAAACCGACCTACATCCCGGTTCTTATACCAAAGCTGGTCTAACGATCTGATATGGTACAAAATGTCAGCCTTTAGAAGCCTCTATCGGAGGGCTATTTTATATTGCAGTAACAAACAAATCTTACAGAAAGTGCTCCTATATATACGAAACGTAGGAGAAAGGCACGGATACGCGAAGTCCTTCCTGGATAGAATCTTAAATGAAGTGCAATGTGATATAGCTGGACGACATAAAAAACCGCAAGACCTGGTGGCAGATAGGAATATGTATAGACCGATACCGTATCATATGAGTGGTTTAGAAGTAGTTAAAAGAGTCACTAGGCATAGTAAAGTGAAGTTAGCAACATCCAGAGGGCCAACGGTCTTTGACCTCTTAAAGAATGACAAAGACCCAGTAAAGCAACTAATAGAAGTGGAGTGTATAATATCCTGACGGTCAACACAAAAACAGGAGAGGAAGCTGCGTACATTGGAGTTACAAGAAGGAACATAAGAAAGAGGCTTTTAGAGCATAAGAAGGATTTGGAGCAAGGCAGGTTGACCACAGCTTTGGCGACTGAGGCATATGGGAATGACTTAACCATAAAATGGGAGGAGACCAGAATAGTGAAACCATTACTAAAACGGACACAGCCAGAAGTCGCAGAGTCAATTGAGATTTTAAAACAAAGTGAGAGGAAAGCTCACTTTGTTTGTGATACACATATAAAAAATCATATTTATATTATATGTAAAATTGACAAAATAATTTAAAAAAAATATAAAGATAAACAATTAATAGAATCTTGTGAATAAGATGCTAAATAGTAAAATGATACCTCGCAATTCAACATTTGAATTTTGCAGTATGGCACATTTGTATTCATGGGATTGGATAATGTCACTTGCTATTTGTCAGTTCTTATTGGGCTGCTTTGATGTTTGCCCATATTTTGTGTTTTAATTTTCAATTCTGCATTTTTCAGAAAGTAAAAAAATTTGTGCATCCATAGTTGTTGTTGTTTTTTTTTTTTTGAATGAAATGTAAGAATGGGTTTAAAGAAAACTGACCAGAGGAATTATTTTGGAAAGAACACTTGATTGAGCATAGAGAAGAAAGAAACTGTAGATAAAATGCAGAAAGACAGAACAATTAAGATATAACTCAAGTGTGGCATTCCTAAGAAAACTGTAGCAATGTTTTGCAACAGAGAGAGAAGATTATGAGTGCTAGGGTATCTGCTGAAGCAATGATTTCTGACAAGAATAGATTTTTTTATTATGAAAGTTGGAAAAGCTACTTCTCATTTCAATTAAAGAAAGACAGATGAAAGGAGATCCAGCAACTCAGGTAATGATCTGTGAGAAGGTTAGGTTAATTTTCGAAGAATTACAGAAGAAAACTCCAGGAAGTACCTCAGATTAATCTAAGGAATTTAAAGCAAATTGAAACTAATTTTACAGATTGAAAGGTAGAACAGGATAAAGAAGACTTTATTCCAACATACAAGGGCTAATAAATTGTATGCATTGTGTATAAAATAATGTATTTTGTAATTTAATAGGTTATATAATAATAAAATAATAGAGTGTATTTCTCTCACCTCCCTGTTAGGAGAAGTGGGATGGGAATCTAACAACAAATTAATCTATTTTCATAGTCTTATATGGGAAATATTGTCCTGCAATTCGACATTTACTCAATTTGACCCTAGTTCAGCCAAGAATTATTGTCGAATTGCAAGGAACTACTGTACATGAAAAGAAGATTCTCTTTATCACTGAATATTTAAGATGATATTCTTCAATGAAAAAACAATCTTCCACTTAAATCTGTTTATTGTAATAAAAAGCCAAAAACACTACACACAAATATAAATCAAACCAGATCTGACATAATTTGATTTATATATCATAATAGGTGCAAAAAATTTTTGATTCTATTTTATGAAAGAAAATTATTCATAAAGCTATTTAATTTGACAAAAATAAATGAAAAATTATATTTTCTATACATAGTATAATTAATATTATTTAAGTTATAATAGAAATATATAAGAAAATATGAAAAAATTTTATAAATATTAATATATTCCATAATCTCTTAAAGTATTTGATCTTGATATTCATTACTGTAATTTTTTGTCAAATTTAACTTTTGGGGCCCTTTATATTTGTGGGACCTAGGTTGATGCCTCAAGTCTGAGCAACTGTATGTAAATATGACTTTTGATCATTAATATTACCTGCATTGTATTTGAATAAGAACCAATCAGTATGTATGATCATGATAAGATTGCATTGTGGCAAGTCCAGTTTTGCATTTAGTTACAATAATTCATAAAATGAAAATGAAATAAATTTTAATCAAATTAACTTGATTAAAAATTTTCCATTTTTTTGTTTTTCTTTTTCTGGAGGGTCATGTATAACCTGGGGCCAAGAGCCCTGCACTCCCTTGTGGCTAGTCCGGTCTGAAGTTATTAGATACAAAGATCAATTAGATTCTCTTATACTCTCTATCTAATAATTATAAGTATTTAAATATAAATAGTTTTATTTTATTTTAAATTCACCTTATAATAGTCTCTCATAGTTAATAAGATCAGTTATTAAATAATCAATAAATTCATAGCTTCCAAATAGTAGCTTTTTAAATAAACAGAATTTTTCATCTATATGTAGGAACTTGTAAAATAAAAAATAATTGAATAATTTTATTTTAACAGATCAATGTAAACAAAAAGTTTTTAATTAAATTAGAAAATTCTTCTGAATTGAATTCATCTCATTCCAAATTTAATGATGGATTAAATATTATTACAACATTATTTGATAAAACTACAGATAGTTTTATATATATGAGGTAAGATATAAATTAATGAATAATTTATTATTTAATATAAATTATATAAGATAGTATCAAAATTATATTAAATCTATGCTAAGTATTCTTTAAATATTTAGCATGAATTTGAAACTGATCTTTCATTTTATTATAACTGTACCTATTTTCGGTGATATTGCTATAATAAAATGGAAGATCAGTTCCAAATTTAAATTTACATTATCTTTTGAAAATGAATTTTATAATTTTGAAATCATCAATATATTCTCTCTTGTTCAATAACAGATTTGTAATTATGATAAAATGTCTTTTTGTGATATGGTGATGATATCATATTTTATAAACCAGAAAAGTTATTTCATTATTAATACAGATATTTAATTTTAATCTATAAGTATATATATATATATATATCTTTAATCACATATTTATCTACTAATTCTGCAATCCAATGTAAATAATTAAACACAAAATTTATTTTTCATCAAATGAAGTATCTTTATAATAAAAAAATCATTATTTCATGCAAGATTATTGATTTTTAATGAATTTTTATACAATCTGATATTCTTTTAATCAAAATTATGTGAACTAACAAGAATCTTATAGTTCTTACATTCATAAATCTTTTTCTGAAGTCAAAACAAATGCATTTCATATTTCATTTATAAACAGAAGAGTGATGGTTAGGAATGTCCAAGATTATTTGGAAGTGATGAGTCAATGGAAAGAGAAAATGAACAAGGCAATAACAGGAACTATATAAGCACTATTAGCAAGGTATTAAAAGTTTTTATTGGCATATAACGTTTTTGGACAAAAATCAGTCCCTCATCAGTATGCATGTTTTTAGCGAAGATTACAAACGTATCATAGAAAATCGAACGTTAATACAGAACAGGAATTAAACATCAATTTATAACAAGATTCAAACATTACTTTAGAACATATTAACATCCTAACTAATTCAGTTACAGCATTCTAATCCTTTAAAAATCGAATAGATTAACATTTGAACATTAATATACATATTACGCAATCACATCGTAAATCGTAATATTACATCAATATTTTAAGATTATGGTATATATAGTACAGAAACATATAAGCGAATAAACATTACAACATAACTAAATACAAAGTTCATAATAAATAAAATGTAATAAACACAATTAGGTTAAAGTAAATTAAATAACGTACAATAAAATAAGCTAGCACAACAGTCCTAAGAATGCGTCATGTAGGTGAAAGTCCACATCCAGCTTGACAGGTCCCTTAGCTTCAGTCCAAGTGAAGGTTCGGAGAGAGAGCATTTATCCTCTAACATTTGGTTCCCGAGAGCCCATAGGCACAGAATAAAATATACCGTAAGATTCATAGAACTTCCACCATAAATAGGGTGGAGATCATATGTTATTTATAGCACACCATTTCCATGCTGAGGGAGGTCGACTGGAGTATTACCATTAATAATAATCTTTTCTTTCTTCCTTTTTCAATTTCAATGGCTTCTAGGGTGGTAAGCCCTCTAGTGTCATAGAGTGGTTTAAGGAACGCAGCATCTGACCAATGGACGTTGATGTCGTGTTCGTACACTAGGCTGGCCAAGGCCGTCGTCATTCTCCCTTCAAGTATATCTTACTTGCAGTAAGAAATTATTGCAATACAATATTTGTAATTTTTAATTTGATTCTAGTTTTGATCACCGATTATTTAAGATATAATAAAGAAATTAATCTGAAATGTTTAAAAATCTTTCAGATATCTCATCTAAAATAAAACATCGATAATTAAACATCACTTCCGGATTACCGATAACCCCGGTTAATCCGCAACCTGGCTAATCCAACCATGGATATTCAGGAGTCTATTGTAATTCCTCCTGTATGTTCTGACAATTTCCTATAAATAATATTTCGTATATAATTAAATTAACTATATGACTTGCATAAAATTTAAATATAGAAATTTAAAAATATAAAAAATTTCAACGGAAATTTCAAAAATATTTTCTTGATATCTACCACCATCTTGCTTAAGATGGAGAAATTATTTACAGGATTTGTATGATCATGTTATAAATCCCTTTCAATTTTATAAAATAACAAATAAAAATGTCAGTTACTTTTATATACTTTTAAAATAATGGATGAAAGTACAGTGGTCCCCGGTTATAATGCGGTTTGCGGAGTGGTGATCCGACCTGCGTTATAAGTCAACCGCGCTATAACCGACGGATTCTCGTAAAAATGTCAGTTACTTTTATATACTTTTAAAATAATGGATGAAAGTGCAGTGATCCCCGGTTATAATGCGATTTGCGGAGTGGTGATCCGACCTGCGTTATAAGTCAACCGCGCTATAACCGACGGCTTCTGTTATTTATATCACTAATTTAGTGATTCTAAATTAGTGAATAAGAGAAAGATGTCCAATTTATCTAAGAAATTCTCTTATTTATATCACTAATTTAGAATCACTAATTTAGTGATTCTAAATTAGTGAATAAGAGAAAGATGTCCAATTTATCCAAGAAGGTTCGTAATCTTCCTTTTTCTGCAATCCCATCCTCGTATTGTGACGGATGGACGTCGATTATGCGATGTATTATATTTTTTCAGAATCTCTTTCAAACGAATGGGGAACAGGAAAGATCCGCAGTATAAACGAGAGAGTTATATCTGGGGTTCAATGTAATTTAACTAACGATCATTAATAATGCATTTCCTAAAAATATAACACTTTTATCTAAAATATTTTTGAGATATTTCATCAGAAGTAAGGTGATAAGAAAATGTAAAAATAAAATAATGCCTTAAGCTTTTAATGGATCTATAAAACATTCACTAGACAAATATTTCTCAGTTCTAAATAAATTTAAATTACTAAGATTGATTCTTTTTTGACTTTTTCAAAACACTTTTATTTATAAAACTGTAGTTTCAAGAATATGAAACTCATATTGTAAATTTGGAACCATACATATTATATGCTAAGTAGATGTTATTAATATAGATGTGATTTTAAAATTGCATTTAATTAAACTTCTTCTATATTGCAGCATGTCAGCATGCAGTGTGAGTCACGTAAAGAAACCAAAGAGCTCAGTTTAGCTTTAGTATGAATCTTTTTAATCTACAAATGATGTTAAAATGTAAACTTTAATAACGTGTTGTACAAAAAGAATGATTTTATTCTATTTCATTCTCTTCTTATTTTCTTTCGTTTTAATAATTAATATTGTAATTTTTACTTAAATGTTTATGTAATCTGAGATCATAATTTTCATTATTTTGATTTTAATTCTTTAATGGAATTTAGTGTGTTAAATTTTAAACATAGAAAACTGGAAGAAGTCATTGTGTATAAAATAACAAAATTACAATAAATTATTTGTTTACTGTTTTAACTAAAATTTTAAATGCAATATTAAAATATCGAATTAATGTAAAATAAGTGTATCTTATATGCCCTGTCGGTCTGTTAATTATTATAATATTTATTCTATATGTTAAAAATAATTCTTATAAATGAAACAGAAATATAAAAATTTTTTTAGATCGTTCAAAAATATTTTCTTTTATTATGGTAATAAAATCCTTAGAGAATTTTATGAGAAATATCCTCTAATATTTTTTCTGATATTTAAATTTACATATTAGTATATTAGAATTTATTACAGCAGTTCACGTATAAGTATTAACTTTAAGATATTTATCAAAATTGATATAGTGCATTCCAAGGTATAAAGTGATATGAGCATACATGTAAATAAGTTTTCTCGACACAATAATCAGATTCTGTTTGATGCAATTTCAGATTATATCAATTTGCTGCTCTCTGAATGCACTAATTTAATTTAAAATGTCTGTTTATGCAGTTTCTGATGTGATAAAACCGTTTATGAGATTTTTGATTAAATAGATCATAAGTAAGAAAAAAATATGAGTTGATCAAATGGTAATGTACTAAACATTCACTTGGAGAAACCGGGAGTTATTTCCTCTTTCAGATTTTTTCAGGAGGATCCAAATTCGGTCTCTTGAGATCCATCTTTCAATTCTTCAATTGATCCTGTCATTGGGTGCTGATCAATTCTTTATAAGTTCGGAAATCTATGTTGCCGTAATATTCGGCTGCATAATCATCCATTAAATATGGAAAAATATAACAACACGCAGTATTACGAAAAACACGTTTTGAACTGGTTTCTAACGCATTTCTGAGTAAATAATATATTTTAAAATGTTTCTTTAAAATTAACTATCCTTGAACTTTAAAACATTTTGAAATAAATTATAAACGTATCTTTTAAGGTGCGTTTATACTATGGTACGTTTAAGGTATGTTTACACCCAATTTAGATCATTGGTATACACCATTATACTAGGAAAGTATAAGGGAATATATACATGAGCGAATGAGCCCATTCGATATATGTAAACGGTAATAGAACATAAATTAAACCATTTCTATGAATATTATCGGTGGAAAGGAGGTAAACTCTCATATCATCCAAGAAAATTCATGCTCTAATAGCAACAGTGTCGGCCGGATGGCTGCGTGGTAAAGCTATGGTTCACCACCCTTGAGGACCGGATTCAAATCCAGATCCCACACCTCCAGTTTTTCAGGAGGGTCTGGGTTCGGTCCGTTGAACCCTATCCTTCAACCATCCGGTTGACTCTATCATGGGTGTTGGCCAGCTTGTCATGGGCTCTACATGTGGCCGCCACCAGATAAAGAATATCCCCTGAGAATATGGCGGCTTAACAAACTAATTTAACCTAATCTTATATGCTCTACCTAATTTTTTAAGAAGAAAGTATATTACAGTAACTGGAATATAAAAATTAACAAACTGCACATGAAAAATAAAGATTTTAATTAAAAATTAGCCATAATGTCAAATTTTACAGAGTTCATTTTAGGAAAATAATGTTCACAATATAGGTTGCTTAATCCTTCTTAAAAATGAAGAATGAAGGGAGAAGAGTACAGTAAATTGACTTTATAAAAAAGATGAAAAGGATTCTACCACAAGTATAGCAGGCCATTAGTGGAGAAAAAGAAAAGACATTCTTTAATCGTATATTATGACAGATTGGTGAATTCTTTCTCTATCTACAGAGGATAGTTAAAAACTAAAAAGACATAAAAAAGCATTCGAATTAACAAAAATGAGCTAATTTTAGCAAAAGTATTCATTGAGTAAAATTTTAATTTCATAATTTGCCAATCCTTTCTTTCGTGTGCCGGCATATTCCTTATAGATGTAATGTCTACATAGGATACACAAACATATGTTCTTCCCTGCATCTTTCTTGCTCATATTACAAATCCAATAATCTTTTTTGTTGATTTGATCTTCATTAATGATTTCATAGGAGTTATTCAAACTTTAGATAGTGAAATTGTAACTATGCATTTATTGGTTTCAATTTTTGAAGATTTTCAGTAAGAATAACTATTAAACATGTTATATAAACAGAGGTTATTACTGTAATAAAAACATATTTACTCTATTTAATTAGGTCAGCTGGATGACCGCGTGGTAAAGCTTTAGCTTACCACCCTGAAGGATCCGGGTTTAAATCCGGGTCCTACACCTCCAGTTTTTCAGGAAGAGTCCATGCCCAGCCTGTTGAAATCCATCCTTCAACATCCGGTTGACTCCATCATGGGTGCTGGCCAGCCTGTGATGGGCGCTTTAAGTGGCCGGCCAGATACAGAATATCCCATGAGGATATAGCGGCGTAATATAACTAACCTAACCTCTATTTAATTAGACAGACAAAATATACATATATTTTGTCCGTATATTTGTCTAATTACATAATAAAATGAAATTAGACAAAATATATTGATTAATAAATAGAAGATCAAATTTAACGACAAAAATTTAAGTAATTTTTAAAAGAAACCTACCAACAGGAAATAATAACGCATGAATTATTTCTACGCTTACTATTTTCTGTTGTTATAGTGAATATAGGCATATATCATCTGTTCTGAAATACTTCAATGCTAAAAAAGATGTATTTCCAGAACGTACTGGTGCCATCATTTTTGGATTCATAAAGTAAAAAAGGAGTCATTATCATACATCGGATCTAGGAAATTTGTGGATGGATGGCTGCATAATAAAGCAGTAGCTTATCAGACTTGGAGGTTGTATTCAATTTCGAGTTCTACATTTCTAGTTTTTCGGGAAGGATCCGGCCTCTGCCCATTGAATCCCATCCTTTAATCTTCCAGTTGACCTTATCATGAGTGTTTGCTGTGATGGGCTCTAAAAGTAATCGCTACCAGATATAATATATTCTTTATGTAATATGACTTTTAACTAAATCTACCCTAATAAAATAACCACCGAGAAGTAGTCATTAACATATATTGGACTGAAAAAATTTGTGGACTGATAGCTATGTAATAAAGAAATCGTTTATCACCTCGAAGTATTCGGGTTTAATTCCAAGTACAACAGTTCCAAATTTTCGGGAGAAGTCCGGACTTTGCCCATTGAATTCCATCTTTCTATATTCCTGGATGACTGCATCAACACCCATGATG
Organism: Olivierus martensii; assembly: GCA_000484575.1. Taxonomy (NCBI): domain Eukaryota; kingdom Metazoa; phylum Arthropoda; class Arachnida; order Scorpiones; family Buthidae; genus Olivierus; species Olivierus martensii. Next base: position 72,558 of record AYEL01017852.1, read on the forward strand.
GGATCATGGATATTAGTGGGTTCTGTAGTGATCATAGTCAAAAATATCCGTAATGTGATTCGGCAGTATAACTAAAAGTAACCTAATCAAGTAAATTTGATATAGATTATCTTAACCTTCTATATTCCTGGATGACTGCATCAACACCCATGATGGGATCATGGTTATTAGTGGGTTCTGTAATGATCATAGTCAAAAATATCCGTAATGCGATTCGGCAGTATAACTAAAAGTAACCTAATCAAGTAAATTTGATATAGATTATCTAAAGTGGCTTATTTCTTATGAAATTAATTTTATAAAAGTATTTTTCACAGAAAAATTTTAATGAAAAAGTACAGAATTGTAAAAAATTTAATCTGGAATAACTAATTACGTATTTTCTACCTAAAAAGATGCTCATAATGGAAAGTGTCTAATATATTTGGAAACATTGTAAGCATAAAAAATTAATATTTATGAATGTTTGATTTAATTTTTATAAAGAACATAATTTAAAATATTTTCTAAGTTATTCAGCTAAATATAAGACTAATTAAATTAAAGAAATTAATTTTTCTATCATAGAAACACTTGAAATTTCATCATACTTATATTACATAGTTTATACAAAAATTTATTTTTTAAATAATTAATCATAATATAGAACATTGTATTTATTAAATAAATATAATTTCGTTTCAAAATATAATAAAAACAGTTAAACATTTGAAATAAAGAATTTATTAAATGTTTTTACTGATATCAAAATACGGATTACGCATCGTTCTTTAAACAACCATATTAATGATTTAATAAAAAGTATTTTTTAGTTTTGAAATAAAGAATTTATTAAATGTTTTTACTGATATCAAAATAAAATACAGGATTACGCATCGTTCTTTAAACAACCATATTAATGATTTAATAAAAAGTATATTTTAGTACATACTGTAAATTATAAATATTAGACATTATGAATCAGTTAAAACTATATCAAACAAAATTCTGGATAGAGTCTATCGTATCATTTATAAAGTCTACATTTGTTTATTTTTTAATGAAGTTGAGATGTTGTTTATGAGACCATGTTTACTTCTGAATTTATCTCACTTTTAAAACATTTATCAAAAACATTAAACTAAGTTTCTTAAGTAATGTATTGGCTTTTAAAATCTATTTTTTAAACTTATATTTAACTTCAATTTTTTAACGTTTCTTAATTATTTTTAGATGAGTTGTTTTATTTTTGTTATGAATATATCATCATTTTTTGTTTACAGAGAAAAATATCGGTAATTTTTAATTAATTATTTAAAATCGTTTAATTATTTTATTTACATCTAGGGCTTCATATACAGTACATAAGTTTATATTGTGACATACACATTTTTAAAATTAAAATCAGAATGTATACAGCAGTTAGCTAGGTATTAATAATAAATATTAGTTGTTGCTGTTAGTTGTCAAGTAAAAAGCATAAATTTGGAACGATTTTTTTTTATTTATTCTAAAGTAAATTAATTTTTTTACAGAAAATACGTCTGATATATTAAATTTTTAATATTAACTGATCATTAAAATATTAAATATTTAAGTTAAATTATGTGGTATTAAGAAAAATGTACTTTTGAGTGCTCGAAACATCGTTATAAAATTGTTCAATTTGATGTTTAAAGTGTTCTTAGAAAAGAAATTTCTGCTTAGTAATATCATTGATGCCCATCATTTGTAAAAGGTCGCTAAGGTCATTTAACATCAAGCCAAATCTAATTGTCCAAAGGAAAAAGTAAAGAATAAGCTAAATATAAGCAATCAACTTCATAAAACCGTAAAGGTTATCACGAAAATTTTTAAGTAAAAAATACTTAGTTTGTCAATGCTGTCGTCTATTAAAATATTATTAAAAAATAAAATATTTATTTTTTTTTAATTTTTCGAAGAAGCGAAGTAGAATGGAAAATTTTCATCTAATAAAATATATTTTTCTCTGAATTTTTGGGTATTTTTTACTGTTTATATTGTTCAGGGAATTGTTTTCTATATTAAATTTCATTCATTATTAAATTATTCCTTGTATATATGAAATATTTATTTTTAGTTTTACATCCGATTATAAGACGATCTGTTTCTCGTTTTATTATGATATTATGATATATATTATTCAGAAATAAATAAAATACTATTGTTTATATAAACTCTAAATATTTTGCAATCCTTTTGTATGGCATATTGACTATCAATGTGACTATAAATATCATTAAAAAAATTAAATTTTAGAAATTTCTGGTTATTTTTATAATAAATATGAAGTAAACAAGATTCCATTAAAGGCAGTCAACGTGAGGCCTATCCCACAGGGGGCAATTTGATTTTTTAAAGGGCAATTCGAGAATAAGTTATTAATAGTGAATTTTTTGTATTTCTTATGGTTCTAGGGCTTCATATACAGTACATAAATTTATATTGTGACATACACATTTTTAAAATTAAAATCAGAATGTATACAGCAGTTAGCTAGTGACAATGGAGAGTGGGAAAGCTCACTAATAGAGAGTAGTAGTGAGAGGGAGGTAAAGGTTTAGATAACCTTTACTTTCTTACTTCTCTATTATTACCCTTGTGTACATTCTGATTAAGATAACTGGTGATCTTAGAAGAAAATAAGAAAGTATTTAGTGTGCGCGCACAGTTATTATTTTAAAAAGCTTCCATTAAAATTATTTTATATTTATGCTTTTACATATACTTCATATTATTATTATTAACAAATTTCTTAATGATTTTTTCCTTAGTACTTCAACTGTCCTTTCGTTCTTTTATTTTTCTCTTTCATGAACCCCATGTTCTTTGCAAGCTTGTTTAGATCAAGTTAATGGCCTTTTATGCTTCCTCCACATGAACAGGAGTTCACATTTTGAATAATAAGAATTATATGTCACAGGGGGGCATCAGGATTTTAGAGATGCTTAGGTGGGGCATGGCCAAAAAAAGGTTGGGAACCACTGATTTGTCAATAAAGATGTCAAACAGTTTACTCTAGCCACTAAATACTATTAATATCTGGAATAATAAATGAAGTTAATAATAATAAATAAATAATATATACAGTATATTATATAACTTATATGTATAATAATATTATAAAAAATAAATAAATAATAGTTAATAATAAATATAATAAATGGAGTTGCACTGTTCAACATCCCAAGTGGGATTCATTGCAACTACATTTAGTCCTCCATTAATTAATGGGAAAATTTGAATAAATAGAGCTATTTTTCATCGATTATAATTTTTACTCCATAGAAAATAATAACATTAACATTTTGTCGATGCTATTTATTATAAAATTCAGTTCCGAATTTTGGAGAAGATAACAATAAATTTTTGAATTATGAAGCAGAGATCCTACAACACAAAATGCAATTGGACGATATTCACATATCGTGAAAAAAATTATGAAAAGTGTAATTTAAATACCAAAACTATTCTCAACATACAGAACTTTAAAACATTGGAGCTTGAAAACAGGATATTTTAAGTTTATTTTGATATAATATTATAGAATTATTTTACATTTAAATATTTAATTTAGTAATATAAATAGCAATTCCATCTCACCAATTTCTATATAAGTTATTAAAAAATAATAATAATAATAAAAATATAAAAGCATAAATCTGGTAATTATGAATACATATACCTATTGTATTATTTCAGATCACAAAAATATATATTATCAATAAAATTTATTGTTAAAATAATATGTCATTCTGATATTTTTGAAAGAATTTCAAGGATTATGATATATAAATAGCAAATTGTAGTATGCATACAGCAGAATAACAAGAAACAGGATATAAAATCGGGAAATATTTAAACAAAGAAAACAATCTTGCATGAAAAAAATTGTATGATATGTGATTCAAACTCTTGTTATTAATTCATTTTTCCTAAATTAATTGCACATCTAGAAAAAATTTATTGATGTAAATTTTAAAAATTTAGCTCTTTAAATTAGAAAAGAAAAAAAATGTTAATATAACTTGTTATATTAACCAAGCATTGCGAAAGCTTCTTTGATATAATATTGATTACAGTACTTTTTAAGTAACAGATATGAGATAAATTTTGTAATTTTCCATATGTACTGTATATAAATCGACATTTCTTATAAATTTTATAAGTTCTCAGTTTATATATAAATATATATCAAGCGAAATATCATAAAGATATATGAAATTCCATTTTACATAGCCTATACGTGTAACCTTTACATTATATACAGTAGTAAAGTGTAAAAATCCAAGAAAAAAATGATTAAATATAAAATATGTTACATGTTATGACAAAATATATATGACAACAAATGACATTAGGAATATCAATGCCATTAAAAAACGTTCAAGAGCATTTAAAATTAATTTTTCCATTGTCTTCAAGTTTTTGACTGATTTTATCTAAGCAAAACTGTTATTTATTAACGAATAATTAATTATTTTTTATTTTTAAAACACATAATAATAAGATTATTTAATAATAATATAATAAATGATATTATAATTATGATATTATTGGATTTATTCATGTATTACATCTAGCTGAAGGAATCTCATTATTAAATTCATTTGGACCTATTTGGCCAATTACATTTGAATCATTACTCTAAAGATGATTCAGCTATTCTACTTTTATGTAGCCAGATCATAATTTTTTTTTTTTCGTTTATTTTCTAAATACAGTATAATTTCTGCATATAATTTAAAAAATATGATTAAAAACAGATACATAATTTTCCATAAAGTAATGAGACTATAATTTAGATAATTTCAATTATTTATTAAAAGACAATAACCAAATTTTGAAATCTTTAACATCCGCAATTTTATAGTTCTGTTATATTTTATGATATATAATATCTCACATTTTATGCCTGACATAGAACCAGGACAACAGGAAAACAATTATTGCATATAAAGTCATTATTGAAAAATATGATTACTTATCACACTTTTGTCCAGAAATATCGACATTTGTAAGCTTTCGAATGTCTGCCATCTTATAATCAAATCTGTAGGACCCTCAAAATTAACAAATTTTGCTGTATTTTCAATAATAACATGATCTTTTAAAAATTGAGTACACTCTCTTCTGGAGATATTTTGGAAACAGCAAGATGGTAAATGTGAATACATGTATTACTACTATTTTTCTACATAAAAAATGGATTACATTATGAGAATATCGATTTTTTTCTATGATTACATGCTTTAAAAAAACAAAATTAGCTTTTTCTTCTGGGGCAATAACATTTGATACAGTAGCATAAGATACAGTTATACCAACCAGTACCAGTACAAACTGATACTGGATGTAATGTAATATAATTAAACCAAAATCTCATTTATTATAGTTTCTCAAACATTACACAATTTAAATTTTAGATTTTATATATAATAAAAATAAACTAATGTTTCGCATAATTTTTGATGCGAAACAGTGATGCAATGATTTTATATTTATTTTATTGACTATAAATTTTCTTAGTGAATTCAAGAATCTCATATGTATAAAATACTATGTAAAAAATTTAAACGATAATTTCATAATTCTAACTAAAAATAAATGTCCGCTAAATGTCTTAAAGGAAAGAAGAAACACAACTAATGTATTTTTCGTTACCCAGAATACTTATTATATCTAAAGAAAGAAACAAAGTGAAAGATAATTTAGTAGAAGTTCAAGTTATGGTCTTTGCCCTATGGGGAATAGATTTATTATAGAACTAGGCACGTTTCAAAAGTAATCTGTTACGAGAAACAGCGATCAACAATTTTCGAGAGATTAACAAATAAAACAAAAAATGAAATTATTGACATTTTTCTTCTCTACAATATTATAGAAAAAAATTTTGAAGAAATACTACATTTATAAAGAAATATATAGAAATTTTGTATTGATAATGTAGAAATTTTTGTTTGTTATGATGAGCTAAGTTTTCAAATTAAACTTATTAAATGTTCAATAATTGCATTAATAATTAGAAATAATTAGAAAATAGTTTATACATGGTAATCAGAAATAAGTCTATTATTATTTTGGTTGTTGAATTTTTGTTTGAATGTCTAATAAAAATTTAGTACAGTATTTATTAAAAAAATTAATATAATAATTATTAAGTTAAACCAATGTCAGAATAAAAGACAAATACAGTGTTTATAAAGCACATTTCTTTAAATAAATAGAAAAAAATAAAAAATAGTAAGATCAAATTAAAGTTTCTTTAGATATGATCCGACGAAATTAGCATTTTTTATACGTGGACTACGATTGCTAACGAGTTAAGAATTATGAATAAACTTTATGTTGCAGTAAAGCAAATAATGATCAAAATTTTAAGCTTATCAAATATTATATTTCATATCTTAGTCCCCAAAGGAAAAAAAGGGTTTTTTTTACTAAAAAAAAAGAAATCTTATATTTAGAGCAGATATTGACACATGTGACTTTAGATTTTTTTTTTAATAATTTCAATCCTAATTAAACAAATTCTAATTCTGTTATTAAAAATTTTAGTGCAAAACAAATAAATTTATTATATTAATAAGTAATTTTGTCGATAAATAAGTTAAATGTCTTTTTAATTAAAATTTATGTATGGGTAATATATTGCTTGCATCATACATGTATCTTTATTGGTAAATTTATTATTTTTTTATTTTAATCACCCGCAAAAAATTTTTAAAGCTGATTTTGATCCTCAATAAAAAAAATTATGACCATTCACGATTTATAAAGAAAAATCACAAGATTTAGATGACGATGAAGTTTCTGAAGAAAGTCAATAATAATAAAGTATTGTCATTAATAATGGCAAATGTATCGGATTTATAAAATTACTTTTACATCATGTCATGCATATTGAGTACGGTATTTACTTTAATAATCAAATAAAAAATATTTTTATTTTTCTTATTGATACTTTATATCATACTGCATCTATAATTCTGTCATATGAATTAAATATAAAAAATTCGAAAACTTTTCTATAGCATATTCCGGAAGAAACAAATGGACGATAATAAAATCTTATTTTAATTTCAGAGTACTATACACGATCTTTCGTTTTTATTATTTATTTTTTATATATTCAATATAAATATTTATTGAAAATATTATTTATCTTGGAGAAATTTTATCATATACACTATATACTATATTTTTTGAGGTAAATAAATTGCTTTATATATATTTGCTATTGAAGACATCAATCGAATTTTTAATTGAAAAAAAAAATAAATAAAAAATAAGAGTTGTATATTGTTGAGTTGTTTATTGAAAATTTATGTTTTTTTATATAGTTTATTCATAAATGCATATATTTTGGTATCGAAACCTAATGAGATTTATTGCTGATTTAATATAACAGTAGAAATTTTCCTTTGTGGTAGCAAATATTTACTTAGAAGACAATCTGAAATAATTTTGATATTTATCTGTATTAAATCTGATATATGCATATAAAAATGTGGAAACCAGAAATGTATCTCACTTTTCTCAATTTTCTTCCCTGGAGGAAACTTTTATAGGAATAGATAGACGAATTTTACTGTTTATATTAGATAAAAAATTATTTTATAATATATACAGTATACGTTATTTGCATAGTAACAATAATAATAATACGAAGAGAATGAATTATTTATAATTTTAAAATGAAAATATATTTTTATGAGTTCAGAAGACCGGTTTCGTTCATTGATACTTGTCCTTCGTTCAATTGGGTTTTACCCCTTTTCAATGTAATCTGTTTAGAGTTTCATTGTACAGGTCATTAGTTATGCTTAATATCCTGTTCTATATCTTGATCGAGACAATTTTGGGATGATTCCAAAACTATAATCAGCCAATGTTCTTCTCAAATTTAAGGTCACATTTCTTCTTTTAAACAGATGTTGCGTGTTGGAAACATTACTTTTTCTTTTCATGACCGAACTTGTTTTTTAACATTCGCGTGTAGCGCACATTTCGGAGAAATCGGTATCCCGGGTCATACGATAACCATAATATATATATACTGTATATAATAATATATAGTATACGCTTATGGATCAGTTCCAAATTTCGTATAGAATGTCATAAACAATTTTTTTCTCTTGAGTTAAAAAGTCATATACAAGTTATATAGAATCACACGTGTTTAGGTTATATATCATAAGAGAATAAATATTGGCATTTAAATTTTGTCGAGTCATTGTATAACAACAAAATGAGTCACTGTTAAAGTAATCATTGCAACAAAAAAACAAATATTTCAGAAATTTCGCTTGAAACTGAAGTTATGCAACTGCATGCACTCTTTGATTTGTAAACTGTTGCGAGAATAAATTTTTTTAATTTTTTTTAGCTACGTTATTTAATATTAATTCTTGTGTATGTGAAATAATTGTTTAAATATTAAATTTTAAAAATATTTCTACAATAAAATCGCACATAAAAAACGTTAAATGCCTTCCTCCTCCCTTTAATAGTGTCAACGTTGATTAGTGTATAATTAAAAAATAAAATTTCTCTCGTCTTAATATTAAATCTTAACTAATTTTATATGCAAAATATACGAGATATAAACAAGTATAATAATTTATAAATCACATTTTAATAATATAATTAATAAAGCGATAATAATCAAGGATTTTGATTAATAGTTTTTTCGTGCACTAAGCATCATATACTACTTATAATAAACTATCCAAACTTGTTTTTATCACTTAACTAATATTAATTTTGCTATAAATTATTTGTATAATATAATCATAATTTCTAATTTTAATTTTCGAAAATAATTAAAGTTAAGAAAAAAATAATGATATTTAGATGCTCGCATAATTTAGTCGTAATTCGATAGTTATAATAAGTAACAGTATATTAAAGAATTTTATTTTTGTAAGTAAAGCCTTATAAAATTTCATACAATAATTGGTATTTTATTATTTTAGAAAAAATAAAAATCGTATTAATATTTTTATGTATAGTAAAAATGTTATGAAATTATTATTATTAAATATGCTGCCATCTAACGATAAGATATAAAAATATCGTTTAATAATTCTGTATTAAAATGATTTATAACAATTAAAACATTAATTAAATGATAATTTGATCGAATTTCGATTGGAATACTTTTCGCAAAAATTTTGGACTTTACTTTTTATCTCTTAAAATATATATCAATTCTAAATAATAAACTATTTGAGTGTCGCCATTTTTTTTTCTTTTTTACGTTAAGATACCAGAAGAAAATAAAAATAACTAGTTGAATCCATTCAATTGTAGACTTACTGTCAATTTAGTTTGGATTTCACTATAAATAGTGTTTATTAGTGGAAACATGTATCTAAAATGATAATCTTATAATCTCATTTCTTTCAGGAAAAAAAGCTTTGTTTTAATATTTTTGAATAGTTTAACTTATAGAAAATAAAATTATAATATGTAAAAATTATTTTAGAATGCCTAAGTACTGATAATATATATATTTATTACGTATTTGAGAAAATATAAATATTTCTCTTTTTCTCTCTCCAGTCCATGAAGATAAAAAATTTTTTTTAGCCAGGCTGACCACTTCCCAAAAGCCCCATAAACAACTCATTTAAAAAATTTTAAAATTTAATTTTAAATTATTTAATGAATTCATTCTTTATTGCTTAATAAGTTTCGATTAATCATCGCATCTCAAATGTAACCACTAGAAGATTTTAGTGCAACTACAAAAAGTATTTTAATGTATAAGTGGAAATCAGAATTTAAGGAAACTCTACTCCTCTTTTTTAAATTCCTGTTTATTAATGTTTATAAAAATATTGTGTTTAGAACAAGTTAACAAAAGCCATCAAAAAAATGTTACTACAGTAGCGTGATCATTATAATTATTGATATCGTAAATTTTATATAATTAATTAAATAATAATAATTTTTTTCTCAATAAAAATTGAATACTTGAATAAATTAATTACTTATTTTTACAAATAAAAATTAAAAAAAAATAATAATTTTTATAGTACTGAGTGTTATAAATTTTGTAGAAATTTCCTTGTTCTACTATTAATACATTTAAGATCACTTAGCATAGAGCACATATTATTCATAAAAGTACTAAAAATATAAAGATTATCAAATAATTGAACAAAAGTAAATACTAGTTTCGTTATTTGAGAAAGTTGTTATGTTCAATAAATCTGAATATAGCATTTCTACGAACTTATAAGATATTTGTAGATAGATATTCACTTCTTGCTGTTTGTTTGAGACAAGTTTGATGTGGTAATTGATACAAAGATCTTTTCTGTGTCAATATAAATATTACATAAATTATACACCAAACTTTTAACTTGATCTGGTAAGAAAACATTTCACAGAACCAATTTGATATCTTTCCAAATCATGAAAATAAAATTTCACGATTATTCTTTGTTCACTTGGCAAAATCGAGTTTTTTGTTACAATAATTGGTTAAATGATAAAATTTGCTTACAATAAACAATGCTTTATCATTCGAACAAAGTGAATTTTTAAATTAAGAAACTGAAAATAAAATATTAAATTGCTATATTTTTTGTAACCAGGAGGGGATTTTTCCTAAAAGACAAAGCAAACACATGCTCTAGGTCATAATCATGTACATAACGACTATGAACACGCGACATATATAAGTCTTGAGATTTTTTTCATAAACAAAACAGAAATTTATCATTAAATTCCATTGTATAAGACCTACTCTTCCCATTAAAATAACTATGTTTTATTTTTGAACAAAGTTGCGAAATCAATGCAATACTATTGTTTATGCTTGCAATATCAATCTGAAAATATTTTATTTTTGCTTATTATAAAATTGAATATATTACATCGATTTACATTATCGTCATTATTACGCAATGAACATTGTTACGTCTTACGAAAATGGATAATCTATCGCAAATATGGGAATTACATGATACATTTCATATTATCATTATATATATTCGCAATTTAGAATTTTATTTTATTTATATAAATATAATAATAATAATATTCGATTATTTGAAAATTTAGAAATTTCAGAAAAATTAAATACATGATAATGTTTTAATTATTTCACATTTTCTTATACAATTAATTTTATGGCATTAAAAAAATTATTTAATATTTTACTAGATCATAATCAAGAAAATGTTGACCTAATTGGCACGTAATACGAACAGACCGAGTTATACAAGCCTTGAAAATTTTTTCTCAAGTAAAACCGAAATTTATCATTATTTTCATTTATTTTATTAATGATCTTTACCTTCACGAAGGTGAAACAAAATATGTACTGTACCACTCTTTTCTTAATGTTTTTAAGTATTTTCAATTAAGATAATTATTTTATAAAGAATATATACAGATCGATAATTTTAATTGGAAAATTATAGCGTTGTAATCTTCTTTAATTATTTAAAATAAATATGATATAAAATTAATGTGTAAGATTTATTTGAAATAATTCTGATTTCTATGGTCATACCTTCAGTATTAAGATCTCCGTGAATAATTTTCACAGCTAAAATTACACCAAGGAATCAAATAATGTTTAAATTTTACATTTTTATGCGAAGATCTATTAGTGTTTAAATAAATAACAAGATTACTGAAATTTATATCATCTTTCTTTTCTTTGTTATTTTATACCGTCTTCCAAGCTACAGTTATTAATCAGCAGGGCATTTCAATCTCCGCCATGAGCTACCTACACCTGTAGTCAGGTGTGGCAGTCAAATGAAAAATGGAGTTCAATGAACAGAACCGTTCTTGAAAACTGGAGGTGTGTGACCCAGAATTGAATCTGGATCCTCCAGGTATTATTATTTTTATTCTTTGTTTATGCCCCTTCCAACTGGAGGTTAGTAAACGGCAGAGTATTCCAATGCCCATTACAAACCGCCCATATCCGTGATGGGATTGACTCTCAAGTGAAGAATAATGTTCAATCAGCTGGGCCTGGACTTCTCCAGAAAAAATCTTTTGAAGTGTGAGACCCTGGAGTTGAATCCGGATACTTTAGGTTTTTTTTTTCGTAAGTTTGGTGGCTAAAGAGAACGCCCCTCTCCACTCAAAAAGAGTACTAAGGGAGCTGAAATAGGGGAAGTGAGTAAGAAAAAAATAAATAAATAAAATAAAATAAAATAAAGTGCAAACTACCTATTAAACAAGACCTATATGATGACTAAAGCAAGTACCTAAACCTACAGTGTAGGTGAATGGGAGCTAGGATAACGTTAGTAAAAAGAGAGGTTAAGATGGCAAGATGGTAGTAAGAAACAGATTAGAAACTAAATTTAGGGAACGTGTTACTAAGAAAACTATAACTATGTTAGTAATACAAAAATTTTTTTTTTGTATTACTAACATAGTTATAGGTTTCTTACTAATACTTAAGGTTAAGCTAGTGCTTTACTATGGACTTATCCGGCTAACGATTCTCCAAGTAGTAAACCAATCTTTTCCTACTAGTTGGTGAATTTTTTCCATTGTGGTTATTAAAAGTAGACCAATGTATGATTTTAAATTATTACAAATATTCGGAAAATTAAAACGAATAAAAGTAGTGCCAAATAGCAATTATTCAGTAGTGTCTATTCATTAATTAGTTCGAGAATTCTGATTATACAGGATTCAATACTTGTCTGTGTTTCCATGGTTATTAATTTAAAACATATTTGATTTTTATTTAAATTAGACTCAAAGTCTAAATCAATTTTCTTATTATCTTATAATTGCGATATTTCCTCACACATTTTTGTCAATAGATCATATCACTTTCCAATATATTGATCACTAAGTGGTGGACGAATATAGTCCTTATCATAGTCTGTCTAGTCTTGTGAAGGATCAATCGAACTATAGAGAATAGGGAACGACGAACTGGATACTGATCTCAAATTAATTTTTGAAGGGGATTCGATCCCGGTCTCTGGATGAAAGCAGAAGTTTTCGTGTGGCCAATCCGGCTGATAGTTCATATGCCATTTGAAGTGATTACTGTTAAAAATTTTTAAGACTAATTTTTATATATAGATAACAGCAATATGTTTTCATCAATTCTGGTTGACACAATATTTATAAAAGTATTAAAGGTTAGGTTAGTTTGGTTAAGCCGCCATATTCTCATGGGATATTCTTTATCTGGTAGCGGCCACTTATAGAACCCATCAAAGGCTGCCCAACATCCAAGTTGGGGCAACCGGATGGTTGAAGGATGAAGTTTAACGGCCGGGCCCGAATCCCTCCTGAAAAACTGTAGGTGTGGGACCAGGGTTTGAACCTGGATTCTCCAGGGTAGTAAGCCACAGCTTTACCACGCAGTCATCCGGCTGATAAAATATTAAAGAATCGATTTTAGTGCATTAATACAAAATTAGAATATTATATCTGTACAGATTTTTAAATTATAGCCGTATTACTTTGATTAACAATTATTACAATTAGGATATATAAAAGTATTGCTGTCTTTTTATTAGTGTGAAAATGGTGCAAAAAATTTTTACTATCAGATTAAGAATTAGATCTTTTGATATAGTTCAGTTGGAATGAAAAAAAATATATATTATACAGTATTACCCGGATTTTTCGTTTCTCACAGGGGAAAATGAAACAGGTGTAATATGAGGAAAACATAATTTATACAAAATAGTGTTACCCTGATTTTTTACTATTGAAACAGGTAGTTCAAATTATTTAGCGAGAGACATTCTTGTTCTTGTATATGTATCAAGTTTTTTTTTAATAAAATCTTTAATTTTAAGTGAAAAAGAATTTTTTTCTTTCTTTTCTGCCATATTTTTTAAATTTAAAATATGTTATTTAAACAATTTCGAAAAATTAATTTCATTTCATCAACAAAATAAGTTGTCAAAGATCGGATAATAAGAGTTCGAAATAACAATATTTGGTCCAAACAAAAACACGTATCAAGTCCATAAGCACAAATTCTTGAAATCACAAATCCATAATTACAAAGCAGTTAAACCAGCTGATAGATGAGAATAAACGAAACAAACAAATAAAGAAATCGAAGAAAAAATGTACAGTAATGGCGGAAGCGATATGTTATCAAGGTTACCGCGCCAGCATGCTCATGAATTTCAGCATTCGTATAAAGCAAATCCTTGCTTTATACGAATGCTGAAATTCATGAGCACAAAAGTCACTGTGACTTTCGCACAAAGCAAATATTCTACGATCAAGTTGCCACAGTGTCGTAAAATGCGGAAATTTCAATATGATATCCCCAATTTCGGGAAAGTTTTGTATTAATTTGCATGAAAACGAATGGGATTCAAATATATTTAACGTAAGCTATGTCGCGGGAAAACATAAAATGCAATAACGTAAAATCCGAATTACAGGTTTTATGTTATCGCATTTTATGTTTTCCCGCATCCCAACACTTCTCATGGATATATTTCAATACCTTAATAAAATTCCACTAAATTATCAATTTATTGAAGATAGTTATGTGATTTATAACTGCTAAACAATTTTAAGAACTTCTACTTATTAAGCAATCTGTTCGTATCCGTAGAAAATTAATATCAGTTTTGAGACTTGTGATCTCACGAATCTTATATTTTTTTCATTAATCTTTACATTTGGGTATAAATATTAAAGAGCTGCTCTAATAAAAATCGAGTTATTTTAGGTCCAGACAAAATTTTTCATAAGACCAAATTTGATATGCGAAATTAATAGCGGTATTGACCAAATTTTCTAATACAGTACTATATCTTAATGGGATTGTTTGATAGACATGGGTTCGAGATACGTTGAAACAATTTTTGCAAATGTTTGTAGGTATATGCATATGAGTGTATGTATGTTTATATCTCTCCATATTTCGAGAAATACCAAGTCAGTTTTAATTCTACTTTGGTAAACCACAGTAAATATATGAGTCTTTATTAGCCTGCTTTTGTACATTCGTTTTCTGTCACGTGTTGTGTCATAATTATTTGTCGTGATACTTTTCGATCACAATTTGCAGTACGTGTTTTATCGCACTACAACCAAGACAAACTGATTTTAATTTTATTGAAGATGGATATCTTGCATAATTTTTTTACTCTACGAAATGACATATAAAAAAGACCTCGAAAGCAAAGACGACGATATCCATTCAATCAATAATACAAGGATTTTAAAAAGTGCATTTCATTTTTTTTGTTTTATGATGAACTAAGAGATTACAAAGAAAGTATTTTTAACTATTTTTGTATGACAAAGATATCGTTCGATGAACCTTCGTTAATTTAAGTTATAATAATCCAAATCAAGACAAGTAATCTTATCAGCATACATTATACTATAAAAGCACTGTAAACTGTGCTCAATGTAATCTATATAACAATTTGTTTATCTTCATTAATGTCACATACAAATTTAGACTGAAATATCTCGAAGACTATGCAATGAAACTTCATAAATCCTTTTGATTTGAATTTCTATAGTTGCACTTAGAGCATGTGGCTATTAAATATTTTTTCAAAATGCCTGTACTAAAACACATATTAAAAAATTCAAATAGTGGCAAAACTTTATAACTTATGCGATAGATGGCGCGATGTGTATGCCTGGAATGTTTGCTTGAGTTGCACTTAGAGCATGTGGCTATTAAATATTTTTTCAAATGCCTGTACTAAAACACATATTAAAAAATTCAAATAGCGGCAAAACTTTATAACTTATGCGATAGATGGCGCGATGTGTATGCCTGGAATGTTTGCTTTCTGATGGATTAAGTTACGTCATTAACTTACTTCTCAGATGATAATTATGCATAATTTAATACTTAAGAAGGACATATAGCATTTAAATAACACAAAAATCAATATATTATATAAGTAAGTTTTAATTTTAATTTATCTGTATGTTTTTTAATCGGCGATGCGTCATGCTGTTTCTCTCGCGAGACAATAAAATTGAATATTCTCTTTCTAATCTGTACAACCATTTGCCAGTGGATAGTTTCATCAAATGACCTTAGGGAAATTCAGCGGGGGTAAATGAGAAGCTGACATCAATCAGTCCGATTACAAACATCTTCTCATTCCTTGGTTGACAGCTCCTGTCAACCAAGGAATGAGAAACGAGAACGAAGAAACCAAGGAATGTAAACGAGATATCAAAATACGTTTTATCTTTAAATTTTTATAAGAGATGTGTCAGTCGGTAAAGATAACAATATACAATCACATATCAAAATTAAGTTAATTAAGTTCTTTTAGTGGGTAATTAAGTTCTTTTAATGAAAACATTCGCAACGGAAATCATACACCAACGATCAGTTCTCCGAATAATAAATAGGCACGTGTTGATTGATCATGGATTAGGCCAATGGTTCTCAACTTTTTTCTGTTGAGGAACATATTTCAATATTTTAAAATTTGGCGGCACACCTAAATATTTTAAATAATAATTTAGTTATGGCAACGAATTTTTTATTAACATATTATTGTATTTATTCTTATTTATTCACTCATACACGGGATCATAAAATTATTAAGTTATAACGCCTCCTGCGGATTTTATCTTTTTAAAGAAACTATAATTTTAATTTAATTTTTATTTCTTAATTTTTAAATTATGGATAACAATAAAAAATTTTGGCTACTGCAGAAACTGGAGTGTTAGATTTTTCTAACCATACACTATTTATAGGAATCGGTACAGTGGTTCACCTGCAAAAGGGATATCCAGCCAATTACGTTTCGCTATTAATATAAGCTATTATTCGCTATTATTATATATAATATAATATAAATTTCACATAAAATTACATACATGTAATCCACTCTTAATTTTTCGCGGCACATTATCAAAGATTTGGCAGCACATTAGTGTACCGCGGCACAGCGGTTGAGAACCACTGGATTAGATTAAAGAATAGTAATAAAACGATAAAAGAAAAATAAGGAACACGAAAAATACAAAAATAAGTTGCGTGAAAGATGATTTTGAGCTCGAGATAGTACAATTTTAACTTTGTAAAGTCCGGTGAAAATAGTGCCAAATGAAATAAGTTAATCTATAGGTCAACGTTCACACAAAGATCAGGAGTGAAATCGCTGATTCGAGATACATGGCTATAATAATGACTACAATCTATATTCACACAAAGATCAGGAGTGAAATCGCTGATTCGAGATACATGGCTATAATAATGACTATTTACTAAAGATTAACCTTATCGAAATGTGATTAAATGAGTGTATCATTAGTTGTATTTTGGTTGTGTTATAGATTCATATAAAAAAGACATGTCTATCTAGAAAACGTTATCGATTTGCCCTCTGGTTCTTTTATGAATTTTAATCTATAAGTTCTCATTGCAGTTATATTAACATATCTGAATAGCTTTAGAATCGACATGTTGTGATATCATACTTTCGAGCGAGAAGACAAAACTAAATTTTCTAACCCCTATTATCATTCTAATGACGTCAGGAAAGTTCTGTGTGATAAGTGAGTACCTGATCTTCAATTAGTTTGAGTAGATATTTTATCCAATCTACGTGATTAGCAAAACTCTATAAACAAAATAAGTTGATTCTAGAAATTTTTCCGAGAAATGTCCTCATTAATAAAGATACCAATCTGTAAACTTTCGAGCGAGAAGACAAAACTAAATTTTCTAATCCCTATTATCATTCTAATGACGTCAGGAAAGTTCTGTGTGATAAGTGAGTACCTGATCTTCAATCAGTTTGAGTAGATATTTTATCCAATCTACGTGATTTGCAAATATAAACGAAAGAAGTTGATTCTAGAAATTTTTCCGAGAAATGTCCTCATTAATAAAGATACCAATCTGTAATCATGTATCAAAATTAGATAGTTCTATTGGTAATAATTCTAACGAAGACTATACGTCGTTATCATTCTCTGAGCAGAAATAACGATACGTAGATTGATTATTGCTAAGACAATAATAAACAGACAAAAAATGAGTAATAGACAAGAAAAATACAAAAATAAGTTGGATGCAAAAATGACCAGTGGACTAGTGGTTACTTTAATTTCCAGAATAACTTTTTTTAAGTCAAGCGATCATGATTTTTCATTTGAATGGTAAAGAATATAGTCTCCAGTGAAATCAGCATTTGGAATTCTAATAATTAAGACTCGAAGCCAATCTTTGAATTCAATTGGATTTATTTTAAAAAAATGTATTTTCTTATGGTCCATTGTAGTATCAATAGCGAATACCTTAGACAATTTATAATTTACTCTTTTCAGTTATCCTAAAAATTTCATAATTAATTTTTATAAAAAAGTATTTTTTTTTAAAAATAAGATAAAAATCGTTAATAATAAAGAAAATTTTTCCCAATAATTAGACCACAAGTTATCGAAAGTTATGTTATATGATTTCAATATAACATAACTTAAAATATAAGTCATAAGTTATATTGAAATCATTAAATTAACATCATTCACTGGTCACAATATATTATTTTATTGCTGGCATAGCTGCAACGAGTTTACTAGGAATCAAATAAATTTTTTATAAGACTATATTATCAATTTGGTAATAATTAAGTTATAATTATTTAAGTACAGTACGATATATCCGAAATAAAAATTTGTTTTGAATCCTAACTCAAATCAATTACTCCAGTGGCGTTAACTTTAAAAGAGCCAAATAAGAAAGATAGGCCTATATAGCATGTTGAAATGGAACAAAATTTTGCAGCATAATTCAAAATATATTTTATTTTTGACTTACTTTTCCAAAAATGGAATAAAAGAAAAACAAAATTATTTCTCCCCTACTATCTGCGCATTGCTTGATTGTCATCACGATAAATTGCGTATATATATATATATATAATCTGATTTCGATAAGATTTACATTTATTATTAGATCGCACTATATAATTAAGCTTATTTAAATAATGAATATTGGATCCTATCTAGCTAGACACCTGCCTTTCAAACTATATCTCACGTAAATATTATCTGATTTAAATAAAACTCACGTATAAATACGAATTTATTTTCGTCGTTTTTAGAACATACAATCCTCTACTTGATCCTAATAATATGCAATAATTTCATTTATATCTGATATTTACGTAAGATATCGTTTGACAGGCAGCTGTGCAGTCAGATATAATAAAATATCGACCATTTTAGTTCTCTAGATAATTTCAATAAATTATATAAATAACTATATTCAGATCGCAAGATTTTATCACAAAATACGAGAATATTTTTACTCTTAGTATGACGACAATATTGAATCGATATCAAACATTTTCAATAAATTGATACATATATACACGACATATTTCTCTTAGTATCCTCAAGATGGAAAGAGGATTTCATAAAAATAGCATAAACACTCCGCTTGCTACGCAGAAAGAATATATATAATCTTATATATACTTATCATTTAATTATCTGTCTGATAAGAAAATTGAAAAAAACAAGTAGATAGGAAGAAGTTCACGATTGAATAGAAATAGCACTAATATCCATAAAGAAAGAGATCGTATATGCATACAAAAGGAAAAACTCAAGAGATAAACACGAAAACAGAATAATAGAAATATTTGTATATCTATTATAGAGTTCTCACTCAGAAACATAAATACACTCTCATATCTAAAAACTCTCAGAATTATAAAAAGGAAACACAGAAATGAATGCAGAGAAATACAAATCTCACAGAAGTACACACAAGTTCAATTTAAAGGTATACTAAAACGCATCCAAATAAGTGAGAAAGAGAAAAATGCATAAAATGAAGCGTATATATACATATATAGATGCATAAAAATAAAGAAATATTTGGTTTATATTCGTGAAATATTCTCAATGAAATGTACTGTGAAGCAAAAATTTACAGAGACCCATACAAATATAAAGAGACGAATAAAAGAGACTAGAAGAGAGAGATTCTCAAATATGAAAAAGCAAAACAAAAAAGAACAAAGATATTCAAATAGGCATGAATGTACTAATATTCGTAATTATAAAAACTGTATAAAGTACAGATATACTGTATTTTTGCTAATAGACTGTATTGAAGACTCTCTGTTATCCTACTCCTATGGTACCCGACCTTAGACCGGATAAACGAACAGATGTTCAATCCGAAAATATATGCAAAATACCATTCATAAGTTGTAAATTAAATAAAAAAAGCATATTTGCTGTATATAAATATGTTTATATGTACAGATGTATTTAAAGGTTTATTAAATCAAATCAGTAATCCTACTTTTCTTTTCGATTTAAATTCTTTTTCTGAAGCAAAATTGAATCATTTTTCATAAGAATTATATCAATGGAGATGAATTATCTTTCTGTTTGATATCGCAGATTTAAACTCTTTTTTCCCTTCCGAATAATTTATTCACTTTTATTCGTTTTTATCTCCTCTCATAGATCGACGGAAATGTGATTGATTAAAGAGATACCGAATACCGAGTCTATTATATTAACAATATAGCGGCTAGTGAATTACTGTATTGAATGTCATATTATATTATGAATCAAGTGTTTTACCATATTTTTTTTTATCATAATAAATGATACGCATTCTAGATTCTTTTGTAAGATGATTGTGAGTTTTTCTTAAGTTTTTATCTGTTTTTAACAAACTATTTTCTGTAAAATTCTAATACATAAGCGTTGATAAGTTTTATATTTCTGTTTAGCTTGGTTTAATAGAGGAAACTAGTACTTTTTCAAGAAATAAATTTTCCTAGACGATTGGTTTATTGCACGAATACAAGCTAGAGTTCAAAGAAAGACATTTTTATTCTACTTTTTTCATTTCATCAATTTAACATAATCATTAAACATAAATTATTTGGAAATGAAAACAGATTACAGTGTTGCATTAGAAAATAAATTTTATTGCTGAGTTATATCACTATTATAGAGGTTCATAATATTTTCATTTATAAACACCGATTCTCTCCGTTAAATAAATAATGTTTAAAAATACAATGCCAAGACAAGCATTTAATTTAGAATAAATTACAAATAATATATTAATTAAAAATAATCCTAATTAAAGTACTGGATAGGGAAAGTAGCGACACACTTTTCCGGTGCATTTGCAATCTAGTGCTCCCATAGGCTGCTCTGTATCACGTGACCTCCTTTCCGCCATTATAGTGCAAAGAAAGCCGTCAGTGCATTCTATATAGTCTACAAAGTGTAATTATTGCAACTTTTTGTCAATATGACAGGCTGTTGTGCAGTTGAATGTAAAGGGAAATCAAAAGAGCGATTGTTTGCCATTCCATCGGGCAAAAGGAACGAAGAAAGAAGAAAAATTTGGCTTCATAGAATAGGGAGAAAAAATTTTGTGGCGACGAAATCGACAAAGCTCTGCATTGTAAGCCATTTTGGTAAACCTGTCGTAACCTGGACTGCCCAAAAAAGCAAATTTTTTCATAATTTTTATATTAACTTCTTTCTTACCTTGTATTTAATCGATTTAGGGGTGGAATATTGCTGAAATTATCCTCAGTAATTCACAATAAACGATATTCGATCGGACTATGTCGTTTCGCGGAGTACCGCCATTAGCATCCTAGTCCGCGCTCTCCAGGTCACGTGGCCAGTTTATGACGAAGGCGACGTCATATGACACGTGACTGACTTAACTTTTCGAGTTGAGCGTGGTTCTTGATTCTCTCCCGCGCGAAATTTTTATTTTAATATTAATAAAACTTTATAAAACATCATATCGATTATAAAGGTTGAATTGTTTAAATTATCCGTAATTTTGTTTTATGATATAAATCCTAAAAATACGGCAATATTTATTCGGTCGTCGCAAATAATTTTTATATTGTATGAAATAATATTTTTATTCAACGGTTGATTCTTTTAATTTTTATTACTCATTTTATCAAGTTGTTATCGAATTTTATTTCGAAATG